>MU869747.1:7948-38406 GCA_036418205.1 Ostertagia ostertagi | reverse complement strand
TTGCCACTTTGCTACACCACTGACACCCCGGCTTCTCCTTAGGCTTCAATAATTGCGCAGCTGTGGTGACCTGACCCCAGGAGGCGGACTGAACGCCTCCCCATTACCTGCTTGGGAGCGTTTACCAAACTGCCCTCTCATTTCCAGTCGTTCTTGCTTTTATGGAAAAATTGCCTGCATCCTTTTTTTATGAGTATGTTGGAACCGTTCCTTTTTAGTAAACTGGGCTGCTTTCCGAGTAAAAATGGATCGAAATCGAACCGACATGAAATACCAATGCTTCATGGAGACCCAACGCTACACTTTCATGAAAAACAAGACATGTTTTCATGATGAATAGAGGATCTTTAACACTATGAGGTTATATGAGAAAAACCAGCCGATCGTCGGTTTCTTCACTTCCCGATCGTCCTTATCTGTTGTGGCCGCCGTAAATCTTGGTCGTTAGCTAAAAGTGAAAGTTTGTAACGACCACATTGCGGCTTCATGGAATTGCGATCAAACGCTATGTTGTAATCCAGCTTCAAATAGGGAGACCGCTGGGACGACGAGAATTTTTCTGGTTCATTTTCTCTCCTTTCCCCCGAGGCCATGCCGACGCACTTACACGCTGCTGTTACATGAAAGGGTTCAAACGACAAATTCGAACTATCAGCTCACCAAAAACGGGTCGATTGACTAAGCATTTAGTGCCACCCCCTCCCTTTCCACACGGGTCAAAGTATCAAGAAAGAAACATCCGAACTGTTTAGATGCGCCATGTATTCTGCTTGTTCCAAAATCGTAAAGGCTAGTGAATTCGTTTAGCACACATATTTGGGAGAATCAGCAGATCAGTTCAACACAGTATTTTTATTTTTAGGCTCCTTATTCGGTGATGGATTGATGAATGTCTTAGCCTGAGTGAGGTACGATCAAAGATTTGATCCCTCGACCATTTGTGTTTGAGCGATACCACTTGTCACACCAGCTCCAAACGTAAAATAGAATTTGAAAAATCAAACAGTGGATAGAGAATGACCTCTGAGATTGATTAGACGAAAACGATAGCAATCATAACTGATGGGTTCATAGGAAATATTAATGAGACAATACCTAAAATCCGCAGGTCTTGCCTAACATAAACTTTGGTCTGGCTGAATTAAGACATCGTCGACTAGACCTCTAGGCTGCTTAGAATTCCCGCATTCCCTTTCAAAACGCAAAACGAGCTCTAGAGCATTTTCAGCAGCAATTATTTTACCACCATTGATTTCTTCTTAACTCTTCACGAAGTTGATAAATGACCTTTATTGGACTCAAAGGCATGCCCCAGGATCACATTGGTGTGGCTCTTGCACACGAATGCGAATGTATTGGTGCGAAATGGGCCGGCAGTAAAGAAAAAAGGAAAAGAATCCGTCGAAAACGCTTAGGTTAAGGGCTCACTCACCTTCCTAATCGGCTGTGCTAAGGGAATGAGAGACTAAGCGCGGAGAGGAGAGTATGAGGCGAGAGAGCGCTACAGATGAGAGAGCGCCAGACAACAGCCTGATAAGAGAAAAAATCTGCAGCTTCAGCAGCTTACTTTGCAAGGCCCATTTTAGCATACAGTTTGCGAGACCAGCGTGTTTTGTCGGTGGTTCTGTTGTACACGGGAACACCACTTTGTGAATTGCCTTCAGGAGTCAATTTACAGACAGAAGGCGAATTCGTTAACCACGACCTTGCCTGGCTGGTTTGTGCTTTGAGTTTCGGCAGGAATCGCCTTCTTCAAAGCCTGAAAGCTTACAATCTACAATTGGCCGATACAATGCCTTAGTAGCCATACTGAAGTTCGAGATCAAAGATTGGCAACAAGCTTAGGCCCAATAAAGGCCGATTATCAATCTTGTGAAGGGTGAGCAGAGATATTTCGACAGC
Organism: Ostertagia ostertagi; assembly: GCA_036418205.1. Lineage (NCBI taxonomy): Eukaryota > Metazoa > Nematoda > Chromadorea > Rhabditida > Trichostrongylidae > Ostertagia > Ostertagia ostertagi. Next base: position 36,504 of record MU869747.1, on the reverse strand, counting down.
GGGCAGTCATGCGGGAAGGGACCGCCTGTCATCCAAAAAAGCCGCCGTTCATGGAGTCTTTTCTTTAGCTCAAGCATATGCTCGCTCATGATCTAGTAGGTTTTTTTGGTTACTGTGACGTGAAGTGGCCAGGTTGATTATCTCTTGTCATAAGAACCATCCAGCAACTTCCCATCATCTAAGACTAGGTCATTTTTGAGAGATCTACGAAAGACTAGGAGCTGAAAACTCTTCAACGAAGGAACTAGAGCGCTTTATCACAGGAAATTGCCATGATTAATCCCATCTGCAAAAGGAGGCTTATGAACGGAAATCAAAGGCTTTCGAAAGGATTGTTCGTGAGTGGAGTAATGCTGAGATGGTCGCGTCTGAAGGCAAGAACAAGTTGCAGGAAACAAAAGAGTGAAGGCGAGGTGACTGATTGATGTCGTAGGCATTCCCATGAATGAAACTGTGAATGAGATGTTGTGTCGGGACCGGGGCGAAAACGGTTCCAGAAATCGAAAAGCCATTCCGATGGCAAAAAAAAGTGTTAAGCAGGAAGATTTAACGACCGGTTCAAGCAATACAATAGAGTGTAAGTTGGACTCTTCCACGCCGCACCTAAAACTATTTGATTTAGTTATCTAGTAGTTACAGTTCTTAAGTTCACCATTCCTAAACCTATGTGACGGGTCATAAGGTCGATTTCTGAGGATTCGCGCCCCTTCCATATTTCAATGAATTTTGAACGTCACCGATTTTCTGACGAAATGTAGCGTGCTGCAAAGGGCTATCAAGTGTGGGCTCTTCTTCTTTCTGCTTTTTTTTGGTTTACGCTTGTGAGCGCCACAGACTGCAAACGACTTACATAAGCTTTCCAGGGAGTCTTAAATCTGTTTTGGTCTTGATGCGCCATGCATTTTGCTTTCACTCATAAGCTGCCGTCCCGTTAACCTCTTGACGACAATGGCACCCACCGGTGGGTGCTACTATGTTCGTCGCGTGGGACAATGGCACCCAATGGTGGGTGCCACCTTAAAGGCAAACCCCGCGATTAGCCCGACTAGTAGGAGGGATTCCACGGGGGAAATTGTAAGGTCCGTACGTAACTGGATCACTCCAGCTTCGTCGCAAAAACTGCGCGGTTAGGGCGCTAGTCCTTACGGGCCCGCAACCATCGACTCCCGTTCCAACACATCCCACCTTAATTGCAGCGTTCCCAATGATTTCTCTTGCTTTCCTTTCCACTTTCAGGTCTCGCTCCGCAGCTAAGCTATCAACACAAAGCGCTGATAGCACCTGTTTAATTCCGGAGTTTGCCTTTAAAATTTCCTTCTTTGTGCATTCAAGATATTTGTAACACCCCAATAATTATAAGCAAGTTCCATAATATCTATGGCTAGCACGACTTACAGAAATGTTTACTAAGAGCTAATTTATATAGAATTATCGGCCATCATTAGGCCGAAGAAAATTACTTAATCAGGACTTCGTCAGTTTCGGGCTCACAACCTCCATATACATGGAAGGGTTTTTGAGTAGTACCGAAAATTCTCTTGGACACTTACACTTTTGGAGGTTTTGCGCCCTCCTTCCCCTTTAGAAACGCGAGTTCCCCGTCCAAATTGGAATTCTCTTGCAAAAGCTTACAGTATATGGAAGCCTAGAACTGCAGTTATAACTGGTATACTGTTAGAGTCGAAAATTCTACAGAAAAATTGCTTTGAAGGGACAATTTTGCCCAATTGTGAGCGAGTCAAAAACGCGCCAAAGGCGTGGTCCCACGAGCAAGCTACGTGCAAATCCGCATTATCGTCAAAGGGTTAATATGTTTTGTTCGTACAATCCAGACAATTCAAATGCCGGGGTATCATCCTTCAAACACGTAGCAGTCAACAATTCTGAAGGACTGGAAGTTGAAGTCTATGGTTATCAGCTTGAAATTTGATGCTCGCATCGTGTGTGGATGGATAGCGTGAGTAGATGGTTAGTGGGCGTCCACGGAGCCGATTCGGTTGTGTTACAGCAGCTGCGTCAGATGAGAATATTTCTAGCTATGGTAACATCCGTGGGGTCTTGAACCCATGTTGCGTCTCTGCTACGTCTAAAACGCCTGGTTGAAGCAGGCTACATATTCAGGCAAGAAGGCATTTATGGCGCCACCCTCTACAATTTCCTGACCACACCGCTTCCTCAACCACATATATAAATAAATAACCAGTAAAGGCAAGGGGCGGAAGTGGTTTAGTGGCAAGTGGCACGCTCACTACGTGAGCGGTCCAGAGATCAAATCATGGGTTTGCGGCTCGCCCGGCGCAACAAGGCCTTCCTTTTCCCTCCGGGGGCGGGTGTGACTTTGAGGACGACAGCGGGACACATACGTCCCGCACTCTCACACGGAAGAGACTTGTTTTTTCCTAAATTGTGCCTCCATTTTCATGCTTCAAGACTGGCCCTTCCTACTGTTGGATACGAAAAATAGTTCTCTCGTTACCACTAATGAAATTATTGGTAATGTAGTAACTGTTGATGCAAATTTGTAAAGTAAGGTGGGTAGGTGCGCGCACAAGGGCGTGTCGTCAACGTGTTAATTGGTACCAGACTTGTCTGGGAGGATAAAAACACACTGACTTGTACATCGGCTGGCCCCCGCAAGTCATTGTATAGGCCACATCGCATTCAAACGCCACTACGAATGTACAAATGGAAGTAGAATGCGTGCCGCATCCCAAAAGGGATTGATCAACGGCAAATGCTTTTATTTTTATTATTTTGAAATGGCAAGCCCCGGAAATAGACCGCAAGGCAGCAAGGGTACCGCGGGAATATTGTAGATCCGTACCTACATAGATCACGCATAGCCCCAATGGTACGCAATAAGAGCGCTACTCCTTACCTGTCTGCAAAGTTGCAAAACTCCTCACCCACAACGATTGATGTAGAGATCACTGTGCTCTCTCGCGTCTTCTTTAATCGCCATGTCTCGTCGTACCATATTTGATCTTACTCATGGTTAAGGCCTTAGTTCTAGAGTTCCCGATAGTTTTCTTTGTCGCCACACTTCAGCTCTTGCGGCAGCTCATCACTAGAAGCGCTCGTTACGATGGTTTTATCCCGGAGCTTACCTTCATACGGTCATGAATTTACTGAAGAAGAGCGCTCACCCTAAGAGTACACGCCATTTGTTGCGAAAAACTGCACGTCTATTTGTTGCCCAATTAGAGATACGATTGGGGGCCAACATACGAAGTTTGGCTTAGCGAATTGCTGGTTGCGACAACTGAGAGCGTACCTAAATAACAAAGCATACCTGGAATAATATACGTTACAGCAGCATTCAAGGCGTGGCATTAGTAATTGATGTTGAGCTTATCGAAATACAATAGGTATTCCCCTAACATACTCAAATCTCTGGTCTCAGGATGTGGAAGGCTGATGGTCGTTCTTTGTCCCTTTTGTTCCAAACAACGCCAATAAGCACAGAGAAATCCACCGTTCACTCAAGGATCTTTGTTTCACGGCTGGTCATTACAATGAAATCATTCCACTACACTCGCTTCATTCGTGTAGCTATATCCTATTCTACAAAATTATGACAAAATTAATGAAAAATTTACTTCTAGGATGTTTTCCTGTAATGTTTTCCGTGGGAATGTCAACAAGCTATTGAATGCTTTCGCCAGTAACATCAATCTAAGCAGGAACTTTCCCTTCGAAGGTTATTGATGCTTTATGCGTCAGATTGGCGCTGATGTCAGCGAGCCCGGGAAGGGCAAAAGTGGCCACTGTGGTGCACAAGTTGTGCGCTGTCTCGCGCCGCGGGGATATCAATCCTAGATCGTACTTCCCCTCTTTTCTTCCGACGCAATTCATTCGGGGCTCTTCTTCACATTTTTAACGAGGAATACTTTACTATTAAGAAAGCGGAAGATCAGCGAAACAACGTTATCAGCTGTTCCACTAATAGACTGTTCTCATCCTTACACTGAAAGAAATTGCCGTATGGCTGATTAAAGGGAAAGCGGTTGTTAGTGAGTAACGTGATGAAGTCATTCTGAACGCTATCGTAATATACGGGGCATTCTCTAGCTGTGCGTACGAGGGTACAGGAGCTCCGGGGTCAATAGAAATGGCTCACACACCTTGGAGCCCCTCTTCCCCGCCTAAGGCTCAGTTCCATGTTTTTTTGGGAACGGGAAAAACAAAAAAGCCATTTCAGTTCTGTAATGCACAGCTATGACCAGTGCCCCCGTTATATTGCGATAGCGCATTATTTCAATTAGAAATTACTGAATTCGACGGAAAAGTTTATTGCAGATATCTGCTCGGTAATCGTCGGCGCGTGAGTCTGAAAATCGATACCTGAAAGGGCCGCTCGGGCTCATTGAACTTCCACATCTCCCGCGGGTCAGTCAATTAGTACCAGACTTATTTGGGAGAGAAATAAGACTGACTTTTTTACATCGGCCGGCCTCCGCAAGTCCTTATTTAAGATTCGCATTCAAATTGCTATTGCAATTCTGAAGGAAGAAAGGAATGCATGGCGCACCCCAAAACGGGATCGACACGGGCCGATTTTGCTTGGATCTCTTGGATGCGCTTTTACCAAAATGAAATTTTTTCCTCATTAGGATGGATGTTCGATTCAGAAGGTTTTGAAAAAGATTAGAACCACATCAGAAAAGAATCAGCAAATTTAGAAATTTTCGGTTATCTGGAAGTTCAACACAAGCTGTAGTTATCGGACATAATCAAAAAGTCATATCAAATGCCAAAGTTTTGTTTTGGGAGTGTGGTAGCTTTTGGGCGTTAAAACATTTCTAAAATATCAAATATCAATATTCACCTTAATATAAGGGTCTCCACCAGACATTCCATAGAGAGGCGAATTCAACAGACAATCTTCGTGTGGTACCCTTGAGCTGGCAGGCAGATCTAATTTCTATATCCAAGTAAGGCAGCCTCTCTCCTGATACCCCCAACTTCCATTTTTTGATGCACTCGTCCTCCAGCTCACTGTTACATTTCTGCTGGATTAAATAAAATAGTTAGGTTTGAGCAAAAACATAAAAGAAATTAGAAATTTTTTAGGGGGAATAATCAAAGAATTAGTTCGACTTCCGTTTCGCACGTGCCCTTAGACGGAAGCCAAACTGGAAAAATACCCTCCCTCCGTGCTCTTCAGTAAGGAAGGGAGGAAAAAGTGTTGAATGAGTATAATTTTTATAGTTGGCAATAAACCATTAGAAAAACGTAAATTATGATTGAACTCTGTAATGAATGTGATAGTAGGGATGTTACCAGCTATCATAACTTGATAGATTTGTAGTAATTGCAAATGTTTGAAAATAACAAATTTCCAAAGAATCACACAGTATATGCCATTAAACCTTGAATTAGCAAGTGTGTTCATCTATCTTGCAGATAAACATTTACTGCTAAGATACCCGTACCACTCGTCATCACAATTTTAGGTAAAATAGCACCTAAAATTCAAGAGCTGCCACTTGGAATCTATCAGCCGAGATCCCTCCCTGACTATAATGTCTTCTTCCTCGAGCCAATTCCCCATACGATACGAGCAATTTGGTGTTTTCTTCAGTGTTTTGTTTTGCGAACGCTCCAATCTGAAAGCGAAAAGTGCATGTTTTTCATTGCCTTCAGGGCACACTTGCTGTGGTCACACAAAAATAATCACGGAGGCTGATTGGAACTGGACGTATCACACGAATTCATTGTGACTTTTCCACCGTAGCAGCTTTTGGCCAAAAACTCGGTCTCTTCTTCTGAGCAGTTACCTTTTTCGTAGGACAAAAGCGATTCAAACTTCCTCGTCATAGTGTAATATTTCTCGCCAGGGAAAACCATAGTAATGAAGAAGGGTAATCATCACGGACTTCGCCACTCTGTCAGTTTTGGGAAAAAGGCGTTAAACGGGGCTTGAAGGAAGTTCGATTCGATATCGCGATTGTCGCAAAGGGACATGGCACGCCATCACATCACGACATGGGCCGTAGGTATGAGGATTTTCAGGAGGGTCATATCAGATTTTGTTTGGAATCAAGAGCAATTTTATGCGATAACCGAATCTCGCCTGATTATGTGCGGTCGGGTTTTGATCAGGAATATCGGCTCCCAGGACGTACCCCGTAGTGCACATCATAGGTGCACGGTCCACTTCCTTATCTCCACCAATTCATGTAATTGAATTTTCAGAGGCGAATGCGTTTAGCTCGCTTGTGGGACTGGACTTGAAGGACGAATTCACGATAAGAGCGAAGGTCGAAGAAGAGGAAAATGGCCTAGTTGGTAGACAGGCCAACCTTTTGAAGGTGCTGACAACGCGCGACAAGTTTTGACCTAGGCCGCTCCATTGAATGGCCTCAATCTTTTGGCGAGGTTGGCGAGTACGCCACCGTATTATTCTAAATCACTCGCCGTAGGTCTATAAGCAGCGAGTGGTTAGATAGAGAGAGCATTATGTTGAAGAGGGCACAGCGATGAGTCGCATCAATGCACAAATCAAGAGGCAAGGGAGGAGTCCCATTTCTCGAGCTCTAGGCCATTTTCCTCTTTCCGGCTCCAAAGGCCATTTCCTCAATTTTTTTGCTTCTTTTGCATCTTTAAGTTAATTTGAAATGGGTTGCTTTTTTCAGCATTGATCTTCTCCTTTAAGTAAATGACAAAGTTTCAAGCGTAGTACTGCCCTCATTTGAATCCAAATTATGCTTAGATTTTATCGTCAGCTTTTCCGACTGCGCTTATCAAATTGAGTTCGAAAGTTGAGAAGAGCGCGTACGTCTCCGCTATTCCATGTTGAGGACAATAGCAAAAATCAGAACAAGAGCACGTTTCCAGCTCTTTTCCCTGAAGAGTGAGAGAGTAAAAGTTGAAGGATAAAGGGCAAAGCAGCTGATCGCTGAGTACCATTTTTGGGATACGCCGCGCATTCTATTTCCATTTAGAATCACAGTGGTGATCTGAATGCGATTTGTCATATACAATGTCTTGCGAAACTCAGCTTTTGTACAAGCCTAGTAGATTTATCTTTACAAAGGAAGGTCTTTCAGGGTGTGCCAAGCTTTTTCAAAACGGTCTTTTGCATGATATAGAGGCACATGCGGGAACCACAGAACCATGGTTAATTTTTCCTGAACGGCCCTCTGAATACCAGAAAAGGGGGTCCCTAGTCACACCTTTTTCACCAGTTTTTCAATCAAAGTCTATTTGTAAGGGTTACTGACGTTCCTAAATCATGAATTTGGTACTAATTATTCATGCCATTTTGCGCGAATTTGGAAACGTCAACTCGAAATGCAAAAATTTGTCACCACGAGGAATCGAACTAGGGACCCCTTTTCTGGTATTCAGAGGGCCGTTCAGGAAAAATTGAACATGGTTCTGTGGTTCCCGCATCTGCCCCTATATCATGCAAAAGACCGTTTTCAAAAAGCTTGCACGCCCTGAAAGACCTTCCTGGTAAGGGCAACACTAGTACCAGTTAACTGACCCCCGGGAGGATGGAGGGTGTTTTGGCCCGAACGATACACGACCCACTACTCGATTCCCTTACCGTGGTGAGCTGCGGCACTTGCCAGTACCCCTTCCTTCCGCACTGGGTAACCGCTGAATATCAGAATGCAATGTGCGTAACGTAAAGATTCTAACAATCAAGCCATGAAAGGGGCCGCAAGGGCAACTATAGTAAAGAAGTGATTTGGGTTGAGAGATGGTTTCCACTAGCGGTTGGCTTCACAGCTCCGACAAAGGGAAGCGTGAGACAGCGCTGCAATCAAGTAAATGCTATCATTTCATGCAGAACTTGTGAAAAAAAGATCCTTCGCTGTATCAGTCAGGTTTTCTTTGCTTTTTTTTCTTATGGTTCCAGACACGCTGTAAATATGGAGGCGTATTACAAATGCCGTGCCCGCGCGTTTATCACTCATAGTTTTAGAGGGCCAAAGACGTTTTTTTGATGCAGAGTGAGACTCTGTCATTTACACACCTTACAAAGATTTCACCGTTCGCGAAAATGCCGACGGCCGTTAGGGAGAGTGCGTCATCGAGAGTTAGTCTAACATCGTGGGCTTCTTTCGTTCTGGCGGAAACGTAGTTAGGGACTTTTCAAAGGCAGATCTTCAGGGATTGGGCGGGAGCAGAAACATCGTCTGCTGCCCCTTATCCCTCGCCCCCCCTATTCCGCTGAACTCCTCACCGGCCCATCTACGGCCCGTCCCTTCTCCCCCTACCCCTATGTCGGTTATCAACTAGCATTTCTTTGCACAAGGTGCCACCGCTGATGCAAGTTTACAGGTAAAATGTCCTTAGACGTCTCCCATCCCTTCGCCTGTCCAGAAATGGAAGAAGGCTCTCTATTTGCATTCATCGTTCTTCAAAAACACGATGCGTCTGCAGCACTCTGTCGAGACAAGGAGGCCCCTACCGCATTCGTATACTCCACATGGAAGGTTGCTACACAATTGTTCTGAACTGATGGGATAGCTTTCTCTTCACCGTGCGCAACACTGGGCTCGTGGCTATAGTGCGCACTACGCCGTTATCCCGCTCACCCTCCAAGTCCGCCTTATCCTCACCGCATTCAGTCACCACCTCCCTCCCCCCCTACTCTCCTGCGTCCCGAAATCACTCTCTTTTCCCCTCGACCCCTTCCCCCCACCCCCACGTCGTCCTCTCCAGCTAGCTCACCAACAACTTTCTGCGAGAACCTCCGCGCCCCCCGCCATAGCTCCCTGTCCCAACCCGGTACACCGATATTGCCGCCAGAAAAATTTGAATGTTCGGTCTGTGGTTCAGTCCCCACCACCCGCTCTCCGCCCACCCCTCCCCCCCGCTCCGTCCTCATGCTCACTTACCCTCCGCCATCCACCTCCGCCCCCCCGCCCCGCCAATCGTCGTTTTCAGAATTTTTCCTGTCAAACTGGAATGTCGCTATTTGAGGTTTTTTGTGTCAGTAGCAAGTGGGCAGACTCTGAATGTAGCAAAACAGCCACCCAATAGCATCATCTTTTCCATTTCCCTGAATTGTTAAATCCCAATTACTTCTTTCGAACTTCCCACCTCCCTAGAACAGTGTTGCTTCGAGATGAAATATGCACGAAGCACCATTCCTCAGCTAACAAACTCTAAGGTGGCTAGTTCACGACGTTATATAACTGTATCAGCTCACGTGCTCCAGACCTTGTCCATCCTGACCCTGCAGTACGCTCAGACGTGATACCTGCTCGCTTCTTTGAGACGATTCTTTCAAGATCTGCCCTGCCTAAGACCAGAAAGCCTTCAGTTCACGTTATGAGCCGCACCGCTGCTTGTATTTTTGAGAGGGACGTTCACTGTGGACTACCAAGGGAATTATTCAAACTTTTTCAATGGAACTTTGAATTCATACCCACACATATCGATAGAGCTTGGAATACGCTGAGGACATAGTAGTGAAAGCTTTTCAGAGTCGCCTGGGAGTTAGTGTCCAGATCCACAAGTTATTTGTTTCTGTGCGCTCGGAGTTGCAAATTTCGGAGAGCACTCCCAATACTTCCACAGGCAATTCTGAAGCCCGTGGCTAGTTATGGTTTCACGATGCAAGGCTTTGCTCACTGCAAAATTTGGTTATTTCACAACTCCTTTGGCAGGTTTATTCAGTCACATATCAATCTTCATCCGTCTCATATTTCAGTCAGCTTTTGAAGTTTTACCGATATATCGCGGTCTTAGTTCAAAGTTCCATGGAAAGTTGAATGCCTCTCCTAGTCAGTACTGTGTGAAAAGCAGGTTGCGAGGGATCCACACGGTATAAGACACTGTTCTCCATTAGTGACTCGAAAAGGAAAAGACACAAGCCTAGTTACAGCTTCAAGCCGAGGCAAGCGGCAGCTCTTATGTTGCCGGTTTCTCCCTTCTTTATGGATGTTTGTGTGTCCATGAATGACTCTGAATTTAAAATAAAATCTGCTGCTGTCGCCCAACGAGCACAAGTGCTCTTTTTCCCGCAGACACAGTAACAGATGATGGCATCTTGAAACCACTGTAGAGATCCCTAAGAAGGTCTGGTGCGTGGCTCATACTATTCACACTATCCATTCGTTGTTAATGATTTATTCAGCTGGTATCAATTAAGAAAGAAAAAACCATTATAAACGAAATAATTGAAAGTTCGTTTCGCTCCTTCCTCAGATGAAGTTCATATGAGCTTGAAAAATAGTAGAATGGATACAACTTTGTTCATAATTCTATCCCGAACTCAACTTCCTACCACTGACAGAGCATGGATGAGGCGAAGCTCTCTAACTAGCGAGCCCGTGACTTCCGCTAAAAAAGGAGGCTGAAGCTGTTACTTGGTCACGCCATTGTCTTCTTTCATCTTTGCATTGCGTGCGCGCATATTGATTCAAGGTTAAGACAAGAAGTTACAGTAGCTTTCGAATACAGAGACTTATATCACCAGAACCTACAGATTTTGCATTTCAATTTTACTATTTTGTTTTTAGCTCAATTTAGAGGAAATATTCTTCGCATTACACTAAATTTCACCTGGACGTGCCTCGATCATGTTCACAAGTCGTGTGACCTATTCATGTTACAACATAGATCAATTTACTCGCTAGGATTACTAAGATTTAACTCCCTGTTACAGCCTGTAGAAAGAGAGAAGAAAGCTTGAGACGGAACGTGCACGATGACTACATCCGGCGCGCAGAGCATGGATGCTTGTCCCCTTGTTTCAAGCGGTTTGTGTGTCCAAGCTGAGGGGAACTGCATCCATTGTGAGTGAGTTGGCCAATTCCACAGGCGACTTCTTTTTCTCTGGCAGTTGCAGAAATACCTGGTTGTCCTTCTCTCTCCTTAGCATAGCGATTTTTTTAGCAGTCACTTGTCGCTACCCTGTATTGTTTCTTGTGCGAATAGTCATGCACTCTGAGGGCATTGTCGATTCCTCACGTACATCTTTCGACGACTTCCTCACTTTTTGGTCAACATATTTATTATATTTATTATTCTTATTTATTTATATGGATTATTTTGATTATTGATCTATTCTATTGTAGTACACATAAGCGAGTGCTGCCACTGCTAAGCAAGGAAAGTTGTATGAAAAGTAAAAGTAAAGGTAAAAGTGAAGTTAAAGTTAAAGTCAAAGGCCAAGCTAGAGAGGACTGTCCGCTGCCATGTCAGCAGCATGAATATTGATCAAAATACTGTAATTGTACCAGTGCTTTGCGGCAGCATAACAGCCTGAAACAAATTAACAAGCATGTACCCACATCAGTTGGCCACTGGTCTGTGTAATGGATGATGGAACAGGCAAAATATAGAGTACTGTACCATTTTGCGTGGAGGCGATGTACCAACAGGTCATGCCATTAATGTGGACATACACCGCAGATCAAATAAAGATTTGAAATGAGCAAAAATGACCAGGTCCGTCGTCCCTCTACATTCGCATGATAATGGTGACCACATGTCCCTGAAAAGTCCGCTTCAATTGTTGCATAAAGGCCCACTCCTTTCCGCTAGCTCTGTTTTTCTTCTGATTCTTGAAACGAGGAATCATAAAAAGGTTGGGTAAATGGTAAACAACAAGCCAACAGCTCACATTAACGTAATATGTACTTTATCTTTCGGCGGTTTAATTTGGGAAATTTGAGAGTAATTTATTTAGTTATTATCGATTTATTTGTTTGTTTGTTTATTTATTTATGCGCCTCGCTTAAGGGCACTATCAGAGGCCTAAGAAAAGCAATACGAACATCTGCTGCGATGGAGTAGAAGTTAAAAGGAATTGTATAGAACGAACAAGATTCAAATGCCACCACGATTTTGAATATTAGTGAAATGCGTGGCGTACCCTAAAAAGGAATCAACAAACGCCAAATGTCTCGTTTTGAATCTTTTTTTGTTATGTCTTGTGATTTTTACTTTGAGGTTAAGACTTTTTGCTTCTCGCACGTACATGACTCGAATTCCCACACTACCTGCTCCACCCTCTCTGGTTCACAGAAGAGCAGCAGTGCCTTCAGCGGAGTGCTCGGACAGTGTTGAAGGAGAAGCCATGCATTCTTCTTGAGAATTTTGATAAGCCGTCAACAACAACACAGTCTGGAACTCCAGTTCGGGGCCATTCCCTCTTATCATTACCATTTATCAAGCGCCGGTATATGCCCTGCATCGCGCACATCCTGCTCACATCAGCCTGCTCCATCTTAAGTCAGCTGTGGTCTTGAGCGTCCGCCCAGGGCTCCTTACATGCTTGACGCTCAGAGATGTCCATTATCGGACCATTTCCTCAGACACAGCGCGCGACACGTGATAAGCGCCTTAGGATGCTTCCACAAGGATCGGGTCCTTTATAAGAAGTACACTTGAATGACGACTCACATGTCATAAACAAGCTCCTGACCGAACTGGGGTTTAGGCCGAAGATAACAAAGCAGAAGAATCTTCGGGGTGGCTAGAAGTAAATTGTTTGTCCATAACTGGGAAATATCGAATTTTTCAGCGTTTTTATTTTTCAGTGCTTCTGAACTTTTTCGCAGATATTTTCGCATCGTGACGTAACCCTTGATACGACGAATTCATCACATTATAACGCTTTGAACTTAGTCAGTCGATCAAATCATCTCAATGCGAGCTTTGTGGTAATTCTCTAGTGACATAAAAAGTTCAGGGAGTGTACGCCCTGGAATCTCTTATAGGGTTACTGTAGATAAACAGACGCTGCTATCCCTCAAAAAATACCTCATTAAGTAATGGCGCTCTCAATCAAATATCTATATCCCAGTTGCAATTCCCCACTTTCTCACTTTTTCCTTTTCTCAATTAAAGCTTCATCAAGCTCATTAAATCTTTTTCATATGGTCGAAGTTCTTCTGGCTCCCAAATGCATGTTTTCAGCAGAATTATGTAATATCCGCGAGCAAAGAGAAATGAAATCAAATGCAGTTTCATCGCTGCAGAAGATTTCGCAAACTTCGAAACACACCTGGGCAACGTAGCATTATGATTTATAACAGTTTGCAAGTGTGACTCCTGTTCCTCCATAGTGCTGCAATTTTCTCAAGTAGATTTGTTGTTAGTTTCAATTTGCCCGACTATCACCAGTTTCTGAAATTACAGGAAGTTGAAGAGGATTCTACGATAGTTAGAGTCGAGAAGGGGATATTCATCTTGAGTAGATAAGGGTAGGCTTCTGAGGGGGCAAGTAACCATGTGCCTTTACATTGACGGGTGTGCGGTTCAGTGGCCTTACAGAGCGATGCCTCACCGCGCAACGCCACGACCGCGCACCCTGCTCGCCGGATGTCTCTGCTTGAAGCAGAGAGCGAGCTTAATAGTAAAGAAGACAGCACGAGGCAGAACATCAATGCGAAAATCAGAGGCCGAGGAAGGGGTTCTCATTTTAGGGTTCTAGCCGTTTTTCATTTTTTTTTTCTTCTTCGCTGCACCGCTGGCCACCTTTGCATTGTTTTCTGATGGGCTCCTTTTCATCATGAGCTACGCCTTCAAGCATTGTAACCTTTCCAGAACAACTAGTTGGTCATTTCTAAAATCTCAATTCTCTCGAGAGAAATTCTCAATCACCAAACCAAGCATGCTTCAGTATTCTCGGAATCATTAAAAAAAACACTGTGACCGTAGTAGAGCACTCTCAAATCCCCTGCACCAATAAGGTCTATAGTACACCCCGCCAAAAATGGTTATGGTTATATTTGAATGAAACTTTGGAGGTCACGACGCCTACTGGTCCTATCCAGTCCGGTCCCACAGATGGGTCTTTCCAAGGGCTGTTTCTCTTGGGGGTTTCATCATTTTCGCTCTGAACTTTGCATATGGTCTTCAATGACCATGCCCAACACCTGTACACAAGGAAAGGATAAGCAGTCTTTCCGTGGAAGATTCCTTTAAGCTAGATCGACTGTCACGTTCCCACTTTTTCAAAAATTTTGTGACCCCTTCCCCACTCTCGATGCGACCCCCCACCACCATCATCTTAAAAGGCTCCTCTAATACGCTTCCCATCCCCCTTCTCTGACCGCCACCCACACCATCATGGCTGTTTCTGTAGAACTGAGCCTAGTCCACACAGCCTAACTCCGCCCATTTTTCCCTCTGAAACACCCTCTCGAGAGAGAGGGGAGGGGTAAATGGTATATAAAGCCGCAAATTCACAAATTTTGACTGGTTCTCATTAGTTCCTCCTCCGTTCCCAACATGATAACCTTGCTCAACCCTGTAATGCGATCCTGCGGCCTCCCCCCTCGAAATCACAAATACGACCCCCTCGTATGGATATTGCGAACGGACAGTTGGCCCTGGCTCGGAGCCCAGAACCAAATCATCATATGCACCAAATAGTCATCACCATGGTGTAGTGATGAAGGGCATCGTTTCCCATGCGCACGTTTAGGAAATCGAATCCTGGATCATGCGCAGTCCAAGCCATCTATGTCCTAAATCTCACTGAAGTCGGTTAGGTATGATACCACCGGCCTGGAACGGTGGTAACATTAACTAGTTCATCGCCCAGCCCCTGTGAGTAATTGTGTACAGGGTGGGCCAAAATTATGAGGACCAAGACATTGTGTCGTTAAAAACGCATAGTAGCTTGATGGAACAAACAAACTTCAGGGAAGTGTTTGTAACTCTTATCTCAAAGTAATTCCAGAATAGAACTTCGTATAATTGTCGTATAACGAAGTCTATACGAAGTTATGTGGATAGGTTGCCATCCTTGACATTTCTTTGAAAGCCGACAATCAAACGACAAAAATTGCTTTTAGAGGATGTTTTGCTTTTTGATTCTCGTGAGGTGCTCGTCTGTAACATATACAAGTAAGACTACTCGAGCGGCGATCAACCAGCGGTATCCCCTACGATGTCGAGTTTTAGAGTGTTTGTATACCTTTTAACATCACTTTTTCAATATTTTGGGAGTCAGAAAATCGACATGGCAGAACCTAAGTTTCTGCATACAGGGGTGCGCCAAAAACAAAGAGACACTAGTAGCCGCATGGGCAGCATTAACGAACTTTTCGTTCGACAGGAGGCGATGCTTAAGTGTTGATTGAAAGTTTGTAGGAGTTGTTAATGAAAGTTTTATGGCGTTATATTCCTTAGTTGTTCCTCCGTAAACAGAAGCAAGCACTCCTTCACTGCCCCTGCCGTCTCCAGAATATGACGTCATCTGCCGTCACCGTCGAGCTCAACGAGGCTTACCGAAATCGCTCCGACCTGAAGCTGCTACAATTTCCTCAGTGAATTAATTGTTGAATAGCTTCCCAGAGACATTAGCTGTGAATGTGCAAAACCGCTTTTGACCAGCGTTTCAGAGACGTCGTAATCGTCTATGGTATCTCGACGACCTCGTTGAGCTCGTACCGTGCACAATGCTTCCGTGGGAAAATCTTCTGATGTCGTCGGTGTAGAAGGCTGTTGTGTAGCTTGTTGATAGATTATAACGTGCTCTTCAATATTCAGTTGGGGTCATTTGGTTTGGTTTCGCGACGCGTAAATAATTCCGTTTTGAATGTTGAGTGAAGTGTCTCTTTTTTTTGGCCACCCCTGTATAATGATTGTCGTGCTCGGCAACTGTAACTTTCGAGTCTCCGAATTTTCCTATCTGTGGTGGTTCCGAACTTATTGAAGAGTTGAACTATTGCCCATAAGAGCTTCCCTGATACGTTGGAACTGCCGCTAGATGTACGTGCTGGAACCGCTAGTGAGTCCATTTGAGAACGTAGGAGGTGCTGTTATTTCACTAGTTTTGAAAACTGCATGAAATTTGGTCTTATTAGGAAGACATTGTAACCCCCTCACATAGTGCACAGAAAAGGAGATGAAAATGGAGCGACTCGGAAAAAAAGTGGATATGACGGCGCGCACGCGGTCCTCATAATTTGGCCCACCCTGTAAGCCACATCGCATCTGAATGCCTTTGCGTTCGTAACGAATGCTAGAGCCTGAAAATCACCAATTGTTTATTAACATTCAGCCAAGTTTTTCGCCATCATGTCCAGTGCCTCCATAGGCGCTATTGCAAGATAGGGAGGCATCCTTTTGGCAATGCATTTGAATTATTCAAAAACCTCCGCTCTTCTAATACAGGGCTAAACCTTGGGCGGGAGACGAAAAATTCCAGAATGCGTGCGAATTTTCAACCCCAGCCTTCCTGCTCCCGTTCTGAGCTCAACCCTAAAAGATGTCCCTGATTTTGCACGAATGCGCCCATCTAAACTTCTACTGAAAGTGAACTTCAATGCCTTCTTCGTATGTTGTTTCTTTTGAGATCGTTACGGTTTCTTTCAGGCATAACCCTGGCAGCAGTCGCGTCTCCAAATCCTATGAACATGGAAGATGAGAAAGAGGTGAGTAGTTTTCCAAGTACAGTTGAGATTCGTCAAAAAATGCGAATTCTTAGAAACGCCCGAGTAAAAATGGCTCTCAACAGACTTTCTCATGGACAGAGCGCTTATAAGCTCCAGGTGTTGATGGAAGATTGCGATGGCTATTTTACACCCGTGCGCTCACACATGTTTATTTTTCTCTAGATAATATAAAGATAATTGACAAGACCATTTCAGGGCTCTCCCCGAGAAATGTAGTGCAAATACAATCCTTCTATGTTATTGAATGAGATCGAGAACATGGCTTATCCAAAATTATCCCAAATTGATCGATATCATTTGTATTAACGTGCAAGTTTTGTTATGTGCTGATTCCAGCACGCTGAGGTTTACTACGCGACCCTGATTAGCAGAGAAGTTACGTTCACGCCGAACAGCTGAGAGTGATTGACGAGCAACAGAGACGGATAGAGTGACGCGCTGGCCACGTGATGGAGTAGTCGACACCTTTGAAACCGCCCAAATGATACTGCAGTGAATATTGCTAGTTGTTGTGGTTTCCCCCGCACTTCGTACCGAAATCCCCCGCCCCAACTTTTTCATTCGCTAATGGTTTTTCATAACAGTGTTTTTGACCATTGACAGGGTCGTGACGTGACGTAAGTTGCTGATAGTCACAATTCGGTGTTTTGTTTACACGCCCTGAAGGTGTTTTTCTACGAAACAGATTTAAAGTTCTCGAAACAACTCCTACAGTAATGCCGAGTAGAAATGCCAGACCTACGGTTCCACAACGAGTTTTAATAATTCATCGATACTAAGTATGAATGAGTATATTTCCCAAACGATTTATTTCTTCCATTCCACTTTCTCCTATTTGACTTCAGGTTCTCGCTGATTCTTTTGCTTTACTCTTGAGAAATGGCGAGGAATTTCCCATGCGGTCAATACTTTTGTCCATAGCAGCAACCATGGCACATGAGGAAGAGTCCGCCAGAAAGTATACTTGCTAGATCGAATCAAACCTCATGAAACCTATGTGTTGAAGCCATAGGTTAAGATAACTCTCAAGAGCACATCCCTTCTAGAGTGAAAAAGGGGATCCCCGAAGGTCAGTCCTTTCTAGACTGCGAAAAGGGGTCCGCAGCGGCAGGCCGCACGAGCTGTCGCTACTCAAAAGTGCGAGGCACGGAGTAAGGCCTTGCCTTGTGTGCTCCATGCTTCCATCTCTGCCATCTACAGCATGTGTGGTTTCTGCGTTCCTTTCTGCTCCTCGCGTACGACGTACTATCTCGCGTTTTCCCTCTCCTCGCAGCGCTGTGTCTCTCCGTCGTACGGCCGGCCTCATAAGGGAAATTTAGTGTTTTCTATGGTGCTTTTTGCTTTTCTCCTCACTAATGTTCCTCATTGCACCTCCTTGCCTAATTTTTAAACAAAATAACGCACCAATTTAATTCCAACACGTGTCTTTAGGTAGGAGGGTGAGATAGTCGTTAACTACAGAAATATCAGTGCGGAGGTTAAAGGTGTTGCAGCTTTGGTGTGATTGGATGGCTTAGCGCATTCTCAAAGCTTGATCGAGCCGACCAGTTCATACTTGCTTTCCTGAATCTCACAAAAATGAAATCAATAATTTAATTTTATATAATTAAATAATCTTAATTTTGTCGGAAGCATAAGAATTTCTATTGCTGAAAACGAAGTGCAACTAAATACGGTTATAGTAGCCATGGTTCCGCAAGGCGTGGGTGGGACGACCGTGTAGTGCACAGGTTAAAGGCGCTGATCATGCTCACAAATTGGATTCTCGGTTTCTTACCATGCGTAATTTGGACCCGGACCAGCCCAGTGGACAGAACAAGGAAAACGCAGGAGCCGTCCATTCAGCTTTTCTCAATGACGAAAGTCCTACAAGTGCTTTTATGTTTGGATGATGTGATGGGTCGTGTTTTTAAATTTAGGGGGGGGGGCACCGTGTTGACAAAATCTCTCGTCACAGGAGTTACATAGGAATTCTTCTCCGGGTTGAGGGTGGATGTGGTCATAAATATAGCCTCGGGGAGCTATCGCAATATACGGGTCATTGTGATGACAATGCATTCGAAACCGCAGAAAACATGGCTTTTTCGTTGAAAATGAGACTGAGCCTTTGGCGGGGATGAGAGACTCCAAGATGCGTGAGCCACTTCCTTTTTTCCCGTAGCTCTTGCCTCTTTGTAGGCTTAGTCCCCAACTATGCCCCCGTAATTTGCGATAGCGCCGCATCGGAAAATATTTGAATGCAAGGCTTAGCGTAGAAGAGTTCATCAGTTCTGAACATTTCTCACTTATTCACTTCGGACAAATGACATATGTCCATTGGAGCACGTCAACAGCAGCTGTAGAGGTGTAAGGCTTCGAAGAAGTTCAACATCTGCCCTGAAACAAAGGGTAAATATCGAGGGTAAAGTACGCCGGCATCGTCGATCGCGGTTGCGTTGTCATCTTTGACTCAGACTTTGAATTTGGGCATTCTTGGCTCATAAAAAAATAGCTGAATCATCGCGCGCATGCTGCTTGATTCCACCATGGAACGTTTGGACTTCGTTTCCTTTCGCAGGTGCACTCATTTGAGATCAGATGCTCTTGTTGGCTTCTTTATTTATTTATTTATTTATTCTTTTATTCACTTATTTATTTATCTATTTAATTCGAAGTGACGCACTGGGAAGACAAAAAACATGGAAGGTAAACCCAATCTAAGCAGAAGTAAGACTCAACTCCGTCTGTGAAGGCCTGATCCTGCCTGAGGCTTGCTCGTGCCCTCCTGAGTTTGTTTTGACACAACTGACCATTCCTGAAGGGATTGAGCCTCAACTCACCTACGCTTTGTTTGATCTCACCGACGAAACGACAGGTATAGCGCCTCTATCCGCTGTACTGACTGCAAGGCTAGTTCGTGGGCTGTATCTTGGGATAAAAAGCTGGATTAATGACGTTTGACGCTGCAGAGAACGCATCACAAATACTGCTCTGAATTGGAAGGTGTAGGGTATCTCAAAGGCTTCCACCAAGATGAACATTTTCATCAGCCTAAGCTGGCGTTCAATTCCGGGTGGGAAAGTAGTTTTGAAGGGGCACTAATTGTTCATTATCCTCGGTACCGAAGAGCGCCTTGGTAAGGATAGATGACACGTAAACGACCTAACCGGAAGTGTACCTTGATAAGCCGCGTGAACGCCCTAACATCACGTTCATCCCCTCCCATCCCATGCAGTTTTTTGGCACCCCCGTCATACCACTTAAGCAGCTCCTTCACCCTAGCGGTAGGCCAAAGACTCGATCTTAGTTCAGGATCGCTCCGCTGCAACTACTGGCGGACGCCGAATATTTAAAGCACCTCAGGATTTACTTTCTAGCACAGCGCCTGCTCTTAACCACAGACTTATTGCAATTAAGTCGATCTAGTGCCATGAGGCGCTCTTATTTCTCATGTTTGTTTGAGAGCAAATTGGGTGTATCCCTCTCCCACCCGCCCGCACTCCCCCCCCCCGAACTCCAGTTCCATCCAGTTTCGACATCCCTGATTCTCTTGAGTCAGGCAACTTCGAATGGCAAGATGAAGTGAGACGCCTTGCAAGGCCCATGTAACACATGAATGTGACGCCCTGTCAGAGGGGCAAAGCGATAAATCCCCAGTGTTCCCATGTCCCTCTGGGATGTGCTTATAAATCGCTCGACAGAAGTGCATTCAAAGAGGATTAGTATAGCTCTAAGAGGCTAATCAATATCCTCTTCTCACGGCGTTCTTTCGTTACTCTGCAAAATTCGTTCGGATCGCATTTCGGACATTTGGCTGTCTGCGAACTCCCTTTCGTCGTCCCCTAATTAATATTGCATTCATCGAGCAAACTCCTGCCATTCATCGTCAGGCGAGCCCTCTGTCGTCGTCGTCGTCGTTGTCGTCGACGTCGGAGGCGGCAGCGGTGGCTGCGGCGCCAGCGGCTTCGTCACTGATCGCTTCCGTCCGCCGGCGCGCCCATCCCCGCCCTGGCAATCATTTGCCGCTATTCTGTTCCGCGTTCTGCTACGCTTTTGTAGTTTAATTTGAAAAGTACAAATTGGGAAGCTTTCTATTCTGTCGAAGCGTTAAACGCTTTTCACTCATGGTTAGCTTCTTTATTTCTGTCAGAAATCTTTATTCTTTCAGTTTTCCTATGTTTGAATTCTTTCTTGTATTCCTCATGCTTCCGCCTTTGATCCTTAGGAGCTCCTGCGGTTTTTGTAGCAACAAATATCTTATTTAGGGTCTAATCCAGTTAAGGGAGGGACATCATGTCGTTGGCGAATTAATGTTGAACTCGAATATTTCGGCGTTTTCACGACGTGTTGATGGTTGCCCTAAACCTCACCCGTAGCATTGCGGTGACTCCCTGGCTCGGGTTACCCAGCTTTCTGGAAAAATTTGCAGTCGTTTGATGACCCCCCCCATTGGAGTAAACCTTTTATTTATTTGTATTTGACCCAGCCCCCGTTATTCTTCGTTTTTATATTACATTTACATCGTATTGATCTTTATTCACTGTTTTTTGATTTTCTTGATCCTATTTGCAATTTTTGAAACCCATGAGGAATGACAGAGTTTAAGAGAGTGGGGTACTCCAGCGCTCTCTCGTGTGAGTGGCGAGCTTCTACAGAGTCCACTGCGTATGTCATCACTACAAATACCATAGTAATTCTCATGGAAACAGCTTGGTGACGAAGTTGAAATGGCGCAGTGGCTAATGAAGTTGTTAAAAAGCTATAGAATCGCGGAGGCTCAAGCCCACGTTTCAGTGAATCGTTCCACGTTCCTGACCTCTTTGGATGATTCTTTTATAAATTGGTAGCATCGATTTTACTTCTGGTCTTTTTTTGTTCCTTTTCATACCAGATACCCATTAATAAGTTTCCACGATTCTGCATGTGAACTGAGAGCATGGCGCAATCCAAAGGGGTCGATCAACAGTGCTTATTGATTTTTTTCGAAACGAGATGTCTAAAAAAGAGTTCCTGATCACTCAAAAGACTGAAGCTCACGAGAGTAGAAGGTGGAGGCTGTTTCGGGACCTTGATGTCCATGAGCTCACATGTTGGCCGACCTTGCACTTAGCTTAATAGATTAGTTTTCTACTTAATTGTTTTGTTTGTTTCTATGTTGATTTCCGATATTAAATATCAAATACCAAAAAATCCTTCATTTTATTGTTTTTTTCATCCTGGTCTTAATTTATTGCTACATTTCTCATATCTCACGAACTTTTATCTCGGTTGTAGTGCTGCCGATGTACTCGTATTAGTGCGTCGCTAATCGTTGCACGCCCTCCGAAGACCTCGTTATCGAGCCAATTACAAAGAGGCTTATGACGAGAAGGAATTATCTGAGGCTCTAGGAGGCTCAGATTGAAGGGAATTTCATAAGCAAAGGGTACAGAGGAAAGCTCCCTCCGTGCCTCCTTTCTCACTCTACCCTGCCCCAACTCTTGTCTCTGTCTACCTTATCTGATACAGTTCATTGGCTCCTCTTGGGAGTTACATAGATAGATCGATAACTCCGTGACGGACTTCGAGCTGGACTAATTTACTCAATACATTTGCTCACGGCCCCTCTACAGTCTCTAGAACAGCGGCGAGGATAACAAAATGAGAAAAGAAATGTAACATCGGTGGTGGAGAGCTAAATAGGTGAAACTCTACTTTGGGGGGGCGGGAGCGAAGATTTCCCTGTATCTTGTAAAGAGAGGGTACCCCCAGGAGGCCCGTCGCGCGGCAAGAAGGCAGAGTCGCGGACGAGTTGCAGCGCGTGATGTGCGATGTAGGACGTGCAATGGGACACTCTTTTAACTTGACGCGAAATCCCTATAGTACGCGCGCGACTCGTCCGCTGACTTTGCCTTTTTGCCGCGCGACGGGCCTCCTGGGGGTACCCAGAGAGCACTAATTCAGACTTTAACCCTGTGGATAAGATAATAGGTAAACGACTCATTTCAAGTGCACTTTTGATAAGGACCGGTGTATGCCCTACATCACGCACATCCTGCTCACATCCTAGGCAATTTATGGCATGTGATCGTCCACCCTGGGCTCCTACACCCTTGCGCCTAGAAAGGATGTCCATACCCTAGTTCAAGACCATTTGCCTTACAATTAGATCACAGCTGACCGAAATCTGAAAACAGCTTAGGAGTACTTCCGCACTACATCGGTCCTTATCAGAAGTAATTATAACTGTTTCGTTGAGAGGCCGGCGCGGTTGATGCAGCCTTCTCAACCCCAGGGGCCGTAAGGTATGCTTCCCCGAATGGTTGCGGGGACGAAAGTCCCTTTAAATTTTTTGTTTTGAACGATACTGTTTCTTTATTTTCAATGCATGCTTACTTTAAGCTACACACATATATTAGATGTAGGCCCTTTATCAGGACAATCCCAGTTGGGACTACAGAGAAAATTTAAAGGAACTTTCGTCCCCTAACCCTTCGGGGAAGCATACCTTACGGCCCCAGGGATTCACGGGTGACTAATGGTGTCTTGCGTTTTTGTCAGTTGACGGATGGTTTCTTGCGTTTTGATCAACTGGCATGGAACTCTGGCTTCTTCATAATGACGACTCGTTGTCCTCAGCTTTAGCCGTCTAGTTAGGGGTATGTTGTCTGCCGGCAGTAGCAGTTTTGTACTTGGTTTCATTTAAATAAATTGCTCTATCTTATTTTGTTTTTTTTTTCCTTCGTTCTTATGTTCAACTAACTGTTCTGGTTTCATTGGGCGACCAAAAGTGCCTTAAAGGACGAATTTACGATGGAAAAGCAACCCATTCCAAATTGAGGTAGAGATGGTGAGTAGTACCAGAAAGAAAGCGAAACCACGAAAAACGGCCCAGAACCGGAGAAATGGGACCCCTTCCTTGCCCGTTGATTTGAGCATTGATGCGACTCTCATCGCTTTGCCCTCTTCAACACTACGCTCTCTCAGCTATCTAATCACTCGCCACCTATTGTACTACGGCGAGTGATCAGACGATCGGTGGGCGGAGATCGCCGAACTCGCCAACTTTGAGCCATGCTAGATCTCAGAGGTCAAATCTTTCGATGCCGATTGCGTGTCTGTCCGCACCCTCAAGAGATTCACCGCTCTCCCCACTAGGCGATTTTCTCCCTTCTTCGACCTTCGTTCTTTCCGTGCAATCCTCCTTTAAATAAAAAATGTAAAATGAAATCTATTTCCTGCCATGAAAAATCCTTGTATTACTCTCCTTTAGTTTTGGAGAGGGACAAGGAGTGCGCTTGCGCTCCTGGGGCTTCCCCTTAGACTGAATCTTCCCCTAATATACCTGGAAAGTTATCGAAAGTAGAAAAATAGGGCGTCTGGTGGAATAACGGAAAGGATAGATAGCGAGATACCCTGCCTCATTTGCCAGTTAGTTGCCGGTTCACCTGTCAAGCCTGATCGGTCCCGTTTTGGTCGTTTCGAGATCCGAGCGGGAACGACAGGATGTCCCCGCTTGTCGTTATATCACTCTCAAGTATGCTTGACGATAATTTGTTCTAGCTCGGAATATCATAGTGTTTACACTTAGAAGAATTTGTATACATTTCTGCGGTCTTCCTTAGGTTTGATGGGCCTTTGGGGAAGCCGTAGCAGCTGCCGTAACCTCGAAGCCAATATCTCGACAATCATCGTAGAACCAGCTAAAGGTAGTATACCTTCGATTTCGGAAAACGAGAAGAGCGTCGATTGCAGACCACACACCACAAGTGACGACGGCCAAGAAAAAAATGGACTTTTTCTTTTCTTTTCTTGGCCACCGTAACTTGTGGCGTGGTCTGCACTCCAGGCTCTTCTGATTCTCTAGATATGTGCAAATCTCTGGCCCTCATTTAACTTGTTCCAACTGCTGCGACTCATTTTCACGGCCTCCGGGTTGGAATCCTCCAGACATCACACCCTTCGTTTCCTCAACCAAAGTCGCATGTTGTTGCTGTGGAAAAAATTACAGAGGGTAGCCCACTGACTAGCCTTTCGCACACTATCAGCATGCATCTCCTGTATGTGCTTGACATCGCCGTGACATAACTACATATTAAAGAGTCAGGCCGGATACCCTCAGTAAGCTTGAACTGCTAGCATAATCGATGCGTCATTCTTCAGATTTTCGAGCGAGAAATCAGATTCTGATTTTTTAGCGTTTTACAATAAAGTATTCCATGATGAAAATTTGAACGGCGTTGCTAGGTATAGAAAGGTTCTAAGAAGTAGCAGCTGAAAAGCTATCGATAGAGACGTGCAGTGACCTCATGTTTTCATTTTAGTCGCTGTTCTGTGATTTTCAGACTATTAGTTTCAAAAAAGACCTTTCTGTTATCCAACATGAAGATAATGTCTTCAATTTTGCTATCGTGAATGGAAATCAATCACGCGAGCTTTTTCTGGCTTCCGGAGAGTCAGATCGCATAGTCGTAAGAAACCCGAACGTTGGGAGCAGCTCCGAGGCTCGTTTGATGAAGATTAATCGCGGCAACTTTATCGAATCAGGTTTTTGCAGGGTTCCCAGAATTTTCAATTTTCTCATAATGAAGCCTAGTAATAATTCGAGCCAAATATCCACTTAGAAAGAACAGATTTTAAGCTTGACCAGTTGATTACTATCATTTATTGAAATCTACTTGTTTATCACTTTTGCAACTATTCTCAGCAGTGTCTTTAAAATATATTCATTTTCTTGTGCCATTTCATGCAAAGGGCATTTTCCCTTGAGCAAGATGATTCGATTTATGCTCACTAGAAAAAATTAATAGAATAAGTCACAGTTCCAAATTGGCCCCGTTAGTGGATGAGAGTTCTTTAGGATTTTTCTGTTTTTCTAGAAATCTACCCCTTTCCAGCATTTCTCACACGACACATAGGTGAATTTTCGTAGAAAGTGGTTTGCATAGGGTTGAGCCACTTTTTTAACATAATTTTCTCACAAACTGCAATCCTCAGTTCAGTTCAGCCAGTCAGTGAGCTCAAGCCCTCCCTCCGCAACCTGGGGGAACATCTCCATGAAATGGCTGCAGCGGCACGCACATGCGATTTCCTCACCATTAGATGGATCTACCCATGAACCTTATGACCGCTACTACTACCCACCCCTACCCCCTCCCTTCCTCTGTGGTCAGTGGCATCACAGTAGGCAACTACAGATCTTGGTGATCATACTCAGCATTGGTCTGAATGACGAGCAATACTTATATAAGAACTGAAACAGCAAATTTTACATTTCAGCAGCTACTTTTTCAGCATTCTCCCTCAACGGCTCCACTGTCTCCATCTAGTACCTTCTTAATAGACCGAATAAGTACAACCTCCCTCACCCCACCAATTTCTCTACCGTTTTTGATCCTGTCCCAGAAGCTGTCAGTGGTTCCATTCTGTCCCTGCCTGCATTATTCTAGTCCCGGAATTTGGCTAGTACAAAAAAAAAACTCTAAAAAAAAGTTTGCGAATAATTGCTGGGACAAAATCTCCTTTTCAGCTCGTCTTAAGTAGCTTTGCGTAAGTGATGCGATAGGATATAGGTTAAACTAGTGGACCTACTGACACTACCTTGATCGATCGTGAGTCTTAATCACACACGACGACGCCTTTGCTGGTTTGCAGTGTAGCTCGACTGTTTTGCTTTCAATGCACCGGTGCCCCAGAATTCACCGCAAACCTTAAAGAGGAGTGGAATCTTTGTACATTCTGTGTCCGGCGGCCAGGTAATTCTGCACTACAGACCACACAACGCAATTAACGACGGCTTCCAAGTAAATTGGACACTGCATAGTCTATAGTGTGATACTTGATAGTTGATAAATAGCAGTTGTTAAGTGACAATTAACAGAATAAAACTGTAACGGCTGATCATTTTGTTGCCCAAAAACGAAGTTACATTGTGGGTCGTCACTGTGTTGCGAGGTCTTGCAGTAGACATACACCTGGCCGTCGAATGAAGGTACATCCTTGGTTACCAAAAGAGAACAACCTATGGAGCCCTTCTGAAATTTCCAGTTCTAGGCCATTGTCCAAATTCTTTTGCGCAAGCGCCACGTAATGCGCTATATGAAGGGTCCAATTCTGCCCTTTTCCGCAAATGTTTTTAAATGTGGTTAGAAGTACCACTTCCAGTTGGTAATTGTCGTTCCAGGTAGTAAGTTCGCTGTCCTCGAGGTGTTAGATTGGAATAACTGCCAATTCACGTCTGAAGTCCCCTTGGGATTTTCATCACAAAAAAAGGTAATAAAGAGAAGATGTAAACTGTCGCAAACGCATAATTAAAAGGTAAAAACAATATGTAAACATAATTCGTGAAAAGAAAAAGTCTCAGCAAACACGGCGCGCTTTTCTGTCCATCAATGACATCGGCTGTTAAGGCAGGGCGAACTAAGGACCCTTTTACGTAGTTTCTCGCAACGGATGATAGAAAAAGCTCTTCCATCCCTATAGGTTCTATACGAACCTAAAGGCCAATTGCAGCAGTCTCTGAGCCGGATTTGCATAATTCTACAATTACGTGGTGACGATCCGTTGGTCCAGGCTACCACTTAACATTCCATGTGGAAATTTATGCCATAGTGAGATGGAGTTTGTTTATCAATAGACCACGTAGCGCGGCAATTTCATGTGTAATTCTCGGGGCCAGCGATGGCGCTGGGGACAGAGGGGGTGTAGTAGAGCGATCTTCGACTCATTGGTAGTGATCTGCGATTTCTCGTAGCCCATTGTCAAGCTAATGGGGCAATTCCAGTTGTTTTCTTTGGTCCAGTTCTCGCCAACACCGTCGATCTCGGGTGTTTCCATGCTGTTGTCGGACTCCACCCATGTGCCGATTGTTGTTGATAATGTCGTGCATGATCGGTAATTTACACCCGCCTTTCGGCTGGTTCTCCACGTTCGCTATCAATCAATGCTCTGATCAGTGTTGCCGACTTTTTTCAAGGCCTTCATCTCCTTTCTGACGGTTGCTTTTAAGTTCTCAAAAATCTACAGCAATTTTTTCGGCGGTCCCTTCGTCACAGCAGCTCCCACTTGACTGACCGGCAGCGTCGGTAAGTGTCAGGAACACAAGTCAAAATCGTTCGGTTAGGAAAAAAGATTTTTTGAGCATCTCAAACTGGATTTCTGAGTATCTGCTCGTTGAATACGAATTTGGTCAAGAAACCTAGGGATTCTTTAAAACGGCATTCCAGTGATTAAGATGACCTCTTTAATCACTTACCCTTCACCACTGGGCGTTTACCACTTATCTAATCCTTTAAACTGCCAATCGTGCTCAAAATGTGTTGGGTTCACTATAGCAAAACGCTCTCCCCACAGGAGGACAATATTCCGAGATCAGTTGGGCCGGCCATTTTGCCTGACGATCTCAAAGGTGTCCCAGGTTCATGGCGTATCCACAGAGATAAATCAACGTGGGGACTTTCTACAATTTATGTGGAATTTCATACAGCTGCCATTTTGAGACTTGCCGTAGCTAGATAAAGAGAGGTAAATCAAGTAAAGAAGATCTCATCTATAGGGCATGCAAATTGACAGTAAAAGCGGTCGTATTTGTTGCGCTGAACAAAAATAACAAAACAATGTGCTGTATGACGTGCGGGCGACACTCCATTTTTCAGATAGGAGAAAGAAGCTTCGGAAAGAATCGCCTATTCCTTTGGTTTCCTTTATTTGGCTGAAGCTTTAGCGTAGTAAAGTGAGGACGCTGGACAGGGTTAGCTTTGTCGGTCAAAGTCGAATGGGGAGAGCTCGTATTCGACTGACGGAAGGCTTGGGGTCGTAAAATCTGAAATCCACGCAGTGTTGCGGTTGACCCTACTATGGGGTGGGTAAGCATATTATTTGGGGTAAATAAGTAGTATCAAAAATTGGCGTGCCCACCCGACTCCATAATACCGAAAAAATATACGAGAGAAAAGACGGTTTTGGAGGCAGACCAGACATATCAGTGATTTGATCCCGAAGTTCCAATGCTGTGCCTTTGAGCGATTGCGAGAGATGTCGATGATTTTCTGTCAATATTGTTGAGAAAGCGGCAGTGGGTTGAAGAGGAAGAGAGACGACGAGCAGGAGAAGTGCAATGGCTGTCTACGATGTCATCAGACGGCAATCACAACTTCACTGATAACGAAGAAACGCATAAACAAATTCACGTCGTAGTGATAAGAATCGCGGAAAATGCTG
>MU869746.1:1386-37982 GCA_036418205.1 Ostertagia ostertagi | reverse complement strand
TTTACCCTGGGTTATTAGAGAAACCTAAGTAACCCTAGCAAATACTTGGGCGACGTGGACAATGACCAAATGGTAACCTAACATAGTGGAATGTCCCCCGCTCAGGGTGAAAATATCCTGAGCCCAGCAATCCGACATAGTTTCCCAGAATACGGTAGAAAAATTAGTTCACCTAAGAAATGTCAAATAGGACGTGTTTCTATAGTAACAGAGTAAGTTAATTATCCTGGAAGTGTTATAATGAAATAGAACTAGGCATGTACCTGGGTAGCACTCAAGGTTGGCAGCATGGCCCTAATTTATCGCTGGCAGCTGCCCGGGGATCACAGAAAGCGCGCAAAAAAGGAACTGCTCCCCCGAAGTAGAACTTTAAAATATTAAAGCGAATCTGAGTGTTTGGTGAAGTAATTCTTGGTCAACACAGCCTCAGACGATGTCTATCATGTCCATTAAGGAACAAAGAAAGACCCATTGGGACTTTTTGTTGTTACATAATCCTTCCATTCTTTCCCTGCTTCGCATGTCTTTCGTCAGGGCTGTTTATCCTGTCTCTAATGCATTCCATAAAGAGTAAATAAACTATCGAATAAGTAAGTAGTTCGTGAAACAGACTTCCTCCATAGGAGAAATCTACAAAGGCATTTCTCTCTTGAAAATGGATTTGTGGCTGAGGAATTTCCTCTATCAAACGAGCCAACCACGAAGGTCTTTCAGGTCATGCCCCGCTTTTTAAATACGGTTTCCAGCATTATTTAGGGACAAGTGCGTGTAACACTGAACTATAATTCATTATTTCTGGGGCCTTCTGAACGTCAAAAATGTGACGAAGGATTGGTCCATGGTTCGATTCCCCGTGGTGACAAATTTTTGCAGTTCCGATTGGCGCTTGCTTGATGTTGCAAAATGACACCCGCGGCTAGCAATGGATTTCTTATTGCTATAAGGGCCATCAATAACCCTATATGAACCCCTTGGCCTTCACGATGCCGTTCGGAGATATTAAACCTATTAGGTTTGCGTCCCATGATTAGTACAGTCTTGCTTAAAGAGCTTCTGTCAATCTGAAGTTCTATACTAAGCCTTAGGGAGGGGCTTTTGAGGACCGCTACTTATATATCAGTTTTTATACATGCCCATGTTCATGTCAAATCCTAGTCAAATCGCATGCTCATGTCAATCAATCAAATCAATCAATCAATCAATCAGCCAAGCAATCAATCAGACAAGTGCCAAGCGATCTCAGGAGAGATGTAGCGCTTTCGTGATGTAGCACGGACGTGTTCTTGTTTATGCTTATTTTAGCCTTAACTCGAAATGAAAAGATATTACCACCAGGGTTAAAGCGACGTCACGGGAAGGGTTAAAGGGCGCTACGGCCATTCGAAATCAGAGTGCCCAGCAGTCATCCCGGAGCTTTTATGGCCGACGCTAACCAATTGGATAGACCTGGTACTACTTGTCACACTTCCACCTCCAAATGTGTGTTACATAAGGAAATTCAAATGCGCCGCGAAAAGGAAGATGAGGGTTAAGTGGAATTCGAGGTACTGAAACGAAGACGAAATGAGACACCGTGGCTTCCTTGTTGTTCCACCAAATACGTATTGCTACCCAAATAAAGAAATGAGGCGCTACGGTACTTATGGGGGGGGGGCGCAATGCGGACTGAGCTTAGGAGAAGATGATGAATTTGACAGGAAATGAAAACTGCTTACACATTTCCTTCCCTAAGCTTGGTCCTAGGGAGATTATAACAGGGATAGGGACACTACGCGCTTTTTCAGAGGGAGAATGCTGATACTGTTGGGCTCTCCGCATAACGATGCCCCCCGTAACTACACCAGTTCCGGAAATGATGTGGAGGCTGATCCAAGGGTGGAGGCTAAGCGAATGATCTAATCGGAACCAGCGCCCCTCGGACACTTCGAAACCCTAGGCAGGGGCTGTATGTAACGTCATAAACGGTAAATGCCGCAGGGGTTTCCAAATATCGTCAGTTTCTGAAAAATTTCCCAAATTCCCGGTGGAATTCTTCCACCAGCTCTGAGCAAAAGTACATAAGCCGCCTCATTCAAACACGAACCCCTTCGAAAAATGGCAGCCACAGCTCCCTTCCAACCCGGCTAGTCAACAGGAGGAGTCGTGCCCTGTGCTATCACTCTCAAAGTTGACCGAATAAGGTTCCCTCTAACGTTGATGTCGCGAGAAGGTTCCAAAAGCGGGTAATTGGAAAATAATACATTCACACCAGGAAAGGCCCTGATTAGGCCTGGAAAAAAGGTATGAAAGGCCGAGTTGTTTTTTCTACCCAGTGAGCGTGTCCTCAGCCTCATTGACTTAATTGATAGCAGCGCTGAGGCATTTTACCCATCTTCCGGTGTAAAAGTGGAATCAATATCTCAACAACTCGCCGGGAGAACTCACTCAACGGTGAATTCGTGTCCCGGACTCGATTCTGACTCACAGCCTGCCCACACACAGATCTGTTACAAACACGAAGGGCCGACGCTGAGTGTGACAGCCTTTGTACGGAAAACAGAACGGCTTTCGTTTTCGTAGACCGTTTCAATGGAAATACGAAAGAAATGTGACGGGAAGAAGATGAATAGGAAAGGGTAACGCTCCATTTTGAGATCTTGACTGACGTCAAACTCAGACCTCCTGACGCCATCGGTTTTTCACACTCATTCTATCAGCCTGAGATATCACAGGTCTGCACTCTACGAATCCCATTAAACCCTTTTGCGCCGATCAATTCAGACGACTCTTCTCGAAGTTCCAAGAGACCAGCTGTCCATAAAAAATATGGGGAGCTATCGCAAGATACGGGGGCATCTTGTAGGACTAACCACAAGCTTAGGAGAAACAGGAACCTCAGGTAAAATAAAATTGGTCCCACACCCTGGAGGCTCTCCTTCCCCACCCAACAATAAGTTAGGCCCCTTTTCACCAAGATGGCGTTTTACGGGGTTTCATATGCTCTCTAGAGATTCTTCTTACCAACTTAAAAATTAGCTTGCCCCCCCCTTTCACCAAAAAAGGACGTTCTAAGGGATTTCAAATGCACTACCACCACTATGTCCCCGCATCTTGCGATAGCGCTGTGGTTGGATACCAGATGAAAGAGATTCAGCAAAAAAGTGTTATTTTTGGCGGCCTTTATTTAAGGAAATTATACCGCGAGTTTCAATCAAAAAAAGCATCCAAATCAAATTAAGTTCAAATGGAGGCCGGGTTTATATCGTCGGTCTGAAGCGAACAAGACCCTGCCCTAAAAAGGCAGTTCTGCGCTATTCCCTTGATATGGACCGGGCTAAAAGTCAGGACGGAATCAATCCAACTCAAAAACATTCTATGAAAAACATTTCCGGAGTGACTTTAGTTTGGCCCGTCAACTGGACGCCGCCCGATTTGTCGGCGTCAAGAGCGACGCAGTGAGCTTAACTTCAATGAGGCAATTGAGAACGCTGTCCGCCAATCAACCCGCTTTTGAAGCGCTCAGTGTTCCCAACAGATCGCCTATAGAAAAGGTTGTTTCGAGGTAGAAAACAGGCTACATCCCCTCATATGCAATTCATCTCTAAAATTATAGCGCGATTTCCGTCTCGTGTTATTTGACGTCGTTTCCGGATAGCTTTTAGCGCTCCCTTCCTCATAGCCTCAGATCCCGAGACCATTTGGTCCACGTGATTTATTTTGTGATGTGGTGGAATTATTGGCAGACGGGAAGAGCGGGGATTAAGGGCCACATGTTGGCGCGGAACATACTGGCAGACGACCCCATTCGTTCCCCCCCCCTCCCTCCCTGATAAAGAAATTTAGTTGGTAATGGTGCTGAAATTGATTATCTGGGGAAGTGGGAACTAAGCCCTACCACGTTTATGAGTGGGGTCTTCTCTTCATATGGTCAGGTCAGTTTTCGGAATTTCTGGAAGAAGTAACTACCTTACCTGAAATAAGAGACCTTTCCCGCAATTCCCCCCCCCCTCTCCCAGATAAGGGAGTTTTGCGATAATGGTGCTGAAATTAGCTATTAGGGGAAGTGGTAACCACCTAAGTAACTTGTAATTAACCGCAGTGAGGCTAGCTAGGCCCGTGCTCCCACTGGAATAGCTCCTACGCATGTGTTCGCTTGAAGAACACCTGTTCCCCACGAGTCCACCTTGAACTAGGAATCTGGATGGTAAGTCGGCGGACCAGTTTTGAGTTCCTTGAAGCCGAATGTCCAAAGTGGCCAGTCCTCAAAAGGAACACCTGGGAGTGCCCAGTGGGAGAGAATGGTCACGAGTGGCTCTGTAAAGCCCCGAGTTGCCGTGTACGAAAGCCAGCCTAGTCGGACAAAAAGGCAAGCAAACGCACAGCTGCGACTAAAAGGAACCGCAGCACAGCTGTTTCTATGGGGAACGCACATGCGTGCGGGTGCCGTAACAAGTCGAAACAAACGGGAAAACAAAACGGAAAACAGAAATGAGAACTTACAGCCGGGTTCCATTTCGCAAACCCCGTCCACACATGAGACTGTTTCAGATTCTTTTGTACATTTACATCGAATCGCATGGGCAACACTCGAACACAGCACGACATAATACACCAAAAGCTCCCGGAAGTCCATCTCCAGACGAGTACTACCAGCCTGAAATCACCCACAAGTACCCAAAGAAGGAGTTGGAAAAAAATCGATAGCGCTGCATTTATGAGACGCTCAATACGGTGGAAAGGGAACACAAGTAGAGACCATGTGGAGGTTGTGTGATGGCGGGGGCGGGCTCGGCTGAGACCCGCCCCCACGTCATGGTTTTTGCAGTGCATGGGAACCCATCGGGTGTCGATCTTTGGGACTGGACCATTATAAGCAGCCGTTGAGGACCACATAGTAGGTTCGGCGACCAATTTCAAGAGGGCAGGAATCGACTAAGGCTCACTTGAGGATTATCTGTTGAGCCATCACTCATTTTTCCCATGCACAAGAGGACCGGAGCCCGTTCGAATATGTCGCTTCTTGAGTTGCATTCAACATCTTGGCGGTTTAAATTTTGCCCAAAAATCGGGGCTATAAATAGACCGACATGATCGCCAAGTGCACTGCGCCTAATCCTGCTGTAATTGAACACCGCATTGCGACGGTGTTTTCGCACTTTGTGGGCGAAATGTGGCAGTAGAGTTTCCCAGATCGAGGGCAAAATCACCATTGTGATAAGTCACAGCACTGAGGCGCCTTTATGGGGAATCCTTTAGTAAAATTGTCCCAGAAACTACCGGGAGGGTGTCTGTAGAATTTTGGAGCAAGAGGCAGAACCCTGGCTGCGGTGCTATGACAAAGTACGGGGCAATGTAGTGACAATCATTCAAAACCGCGCCAGACACTGCCCTTTTTGTTAAGAACGATACAGAGCTTCGGATGGTGAGGAGAGACTCCAGAATGCGTGAGCAGTTTTCATTTGCCTTAAGCTTCCTGGCCGCTCCTGGGCTTAGTCCTACAAGATGCCCCGTATATTTCGATAGCGCCCTCCTAACTCCTCATCTATCTGGTAGTAGAGCACTTCGAGTGCGAGGGATGCACCCACCAGGAGATGGGAAGCCAACAGGGCGCTATCGAAGCTCCAGAATGTTCATACACTCAGATCTACGATCTCTCTGCGTTGACGCCTGCTAGCAAACCTTTTTCACCCCCTTTCACGAGGTCGCCGCTGTCCCTCACGCGAACTTTTTCAAAGAACCTGCCCACCTCCCTTCCTCCACCGCCTCTTTGCAGTAGAAAAATAACATGCCCAACCCTCCCCTTGCGAGTAAAAAATTAATGAATTTCGAAATAGGACCAATATAAAATCTAGTCTGCTCTTTTTTACCTTTTGAAACTGACAACCTAAGAACTACTTTTTAGAAACTGATATGGTTGCACAATCCTACTCATCCTACGTATATTGCTGAACACCAACATCCCTCAACACGACCTAATTTCTGTGGGTCAAACAAGAATCTCTTGGAGGTTTCCTCGACCGCTACAGAACGCTAGACCTTGGATAGCGGATTCAGGCTTGGTCGGCCTGGGCCAGCTTCGATTTACGAAGCACGAGTTGGCATCTCTAGCTTCTGGAGCAAGTCTATCTCGCCCTTTAAATAAGTGCAAGGGAGACGCGTCCTCGTAAGTGGATGTGTGAATTGAAATCATCGTTAATCATCATGCCCGCTAACAGCCCGACTATCAATCTCGGCCAATTATTTTCACTTGATCATTAATCATTCATCAGTAGAATATGCTCACAAATGTTGCTTTTTTCGTTTTCGATCAACTCCGCTACCAACCTCGTGTACAATAAGCTGAGAAAATTACTATTGCCACGGCAGGGTTCACCTAGAGTTGTAGTAGGTGAAGTTTTTCCTTGAACTTAACACACCGGCAATAAACTCCTGTCATAAGGGTTAATATTACAAATTGACAAGCTTTTCTCTTGGTTAGTAAGAACCAATCCTTCTGCGACTGTCCCGTGATGAAATAGGATACAGCCTAACACCGATTGCACAATTAAAGGAGCCTTTAGGATCAGAAGGCCTGCTCGGTTATCGAGTCAAGCGTATAGGTGATCAGTGTGCAAGCTGATGTAAAAGAGAATGGCCTAGATAAAGCCAAGGAAATGAAAACCCCTTCTTGCCAGGGTCGATTTCCGCACTGGTTGCGACTCTCATGGATGTTGCTTCTTCCCGCCAACGCATCTCTCTCTCTCCTGCTAATAGGCTTAGAGATCTTGCCGAAAGGTGGTTAGACCACTCGGTCGGGCTACGCGTTTGATAAGCGCCGCGACAGGCCATGTTAGGTCGCCGGAGGCATATTCGTTTGCTTGAAAATGCATGCCGTCGTCTGCGCACTTGGCGATTCCGCCGGTCTGTCCTACTAAGATTCCCCTTCTTCAACCATTGACCTTATCGTGGATTCCTCTTTCAAGGAACGTCACACTTGGCTCTGGGAAAGGGATGGGGTCGTGATAAATGAAGTTTTCATGGTGTTTTGAAAGGTGGATCTGTTGAACCAAGTGTGTTAGGACTTTATGGTTTGCTTCTATTATCGGCCGGAGCGCGTTGGAGAGTGAAGTTCTCGGGAAAAGTCTATACGAACCTGGAAGAATGTTACTGCAAGTTACTTGCTCTTCCGTCGCTTAGTTGGCTTTTTTCAATGAATTCAGCAATTCCGGTACAGTTTCAGGTGAGATGGAAGAAAATGCTAGCAGGATTTGTGGGCGAAATCAGTTTGGACCAGTTTGTGCTCTTGAGCTGAACTCTCTATACATTTTACACTGGCTCACTTTGCGATGGGCTCTTTTAGGTAAGATCAGGTGCTAGGTAGTATGGAGGTAGCACGGAAAGGGCCTACTGGCTGCCAAATTTCTTCGACATATGGCCCAATTGGGTGTAGCTTGATCATCTTCTGTCCAACTGAATCCATGTATGGGCTCAAACTTCTTCACATGTTTTCGTAAGCATTTTTGCATCAACATAAAGTGCAACATCAATTTTGTTATCACGGAAGTTAGCCGACTAGGAAAACAAACAGTCATTGTGCTTCAATCAACCATCACTTCCTAGTCAACGGAGCGAAACAGAAGGAAGCAGCTCTCAGACGGCTCGTTGTAACACGTGAAGCTCTCACGTAGAGGAAATCTGATTTTCACTGTTTGTCAGTAGTTCTGACGAGCCTAGATGTTTACTCTTCAATGCAACATATGTTTGCTGAGGTTTCTTCAAAACATCATTTAAGTGTTTAAATGAGCACCGACAGCTTAACAGCATGATAACTTCATCTCAATACTTCATGAAGGGTGAGCCCTTAGGCGGTGGTCAGTCCCATTTTGTGATGCGCCACGCATTCTACTTCCATTCGTGGTCTCAGAGGCATATCGGATGCGATTTGGCCTATACAGTAAATTGCCGGAGTAGGAACGGTACCAATTAGCGACCCCAGGCATGGAAGGTTTGGTTAGCCTGGACGACGTAAAATGAAGGATTTGATCTCGAGCCAAGCGCGGACAAAGCAGCGCCTCGCCATTACACCGCTTCTCAGTACACAATACATTATAAAAGGCCGTATTACATCGGAAAGTTCCCACTCACTCTGGGTTACGTTCCCAGATGAACCACCTGCAATTCTGCTGTGAAAGGCTAGATCGCAAGAGTTTTAATGACAGCTATCAGCTCAGATTCAAGCGCTGCTTGAACGGGGGGTCGGCATGTGAATCATGAGGACAGCAGCTCCAAATTGGGTAAGCCGTTCGTTGTGTGGCTAAGGTCAGAGTGTGTGAGGCAACAGTGAAGAGATGCTGTTTGAAGACAGATATAGCAATAAGCAGAAAAGAGTTTGCGATATAGAGGAAGCTTAAGCTAGAAATTCAAGGATAGGTAGATGTACAACGGTGCCGGAATGAAGAAAAATTCATGAGAAGAGCTAGAATCACGAAGAGATAGGGACTCCTTGGCCCGTTGGAACTTCCGCGTTGATCGACCCTGCATAGGTGGTGCCCTCTTCAACGCTAACGCTCTCTCTCACTCTCTGCAAGACGACCTGCGTCGAATGGTTAGCCAGCCAATGCGTGTATCGCTCCGATAGCGTCCGCGGAGAAGCTCTAGGTCGACAGGAGCACGTCCTTCGTGAGGAATTGTGTCCCTCACCTCCGTCGCCTCGGGAGGTGGGTGGAGTCTCGGGGGGTCCGCCGTCTTTTCACTAGGTAAGTTTCCTTTTCTTCGAATTTCACATGGTCTTTATCAGAGAGGAGTCTCAATGTCGTGAAATTAGTTCCTTTCTGATGCAAAATGCGACTCCCAATTTTCCATTGACCAAGAAGTCCTGATTACGAAAGAGAAAACATTTGTGAACGAAATATATAAATCGGCTCGTTTCGGTCGCCCCTCAGACGAACCTTATTGTTTCACGCTGGCATGGAACGCATAACATGCCCACGCTACGTGGGAACGAATTCTCATCCCCAGCCGATGGCTAGCCTCCATGTTGGTGAGGTACCAGCCTTCAGTCTTTCATTTTGTGGGAGAAAGCCTTTCGCTTCATATTCCATGTTCAGTTCGTCCCCCATTACAACCTAGTGGGACACATCTAAAAACAGTATTCATGGCGAAGTTCCTTTTCAAACGAGAAGTAACGTCGGCCGCGCAGCAATACACCACAAAGTGACAACTCCCCAAAAATGGAATTTTTAGCTGATGAAATGATTAATTCCCGTTGCAGCTGTATTCTATAGTCATCACTCAATGTACAATGTCAATTTAATAATGTAAATCATCAGCTATCATTGTAAATCACTTCTAACCAGATTTACTTGGAGGCCGTCGTCATTTGTGGTGTATGGTCTGCGCCCGCCGCTCTTCTCGTTTTTGAAAGAGAGTTTATTGGATTATTTTATTTATTTATATTTTATTATTTTATTTGTTTTTTATTTTTTACAATTAAGCTTTAATCGCTTCTGGCCGGGTTGACTCTCTCGAATACGCTGCTACAAGCGATGATTTTCCACAGCTGTGGGAAGATAATCCTCGTCGGCGACTCATAACAACGCGAACGCTGGGAGCTTTAAGCACTTGTCGCTTATCGGGATTCAGTCACGCAGAAGCCCCGCAGCACCACCATCATCCATTTGCCGCATGCCATTGTTTTATGGAATTTCCTTCTAACAGAATTTTCCGGCTGAAATACCCTCGAAAATGACGGAATGAGGAGGCAGGGTGGGGAGCTGGATGACGTGCTTCTCAGAAAAATATCGGGAGCGATAGGCAATTAATTGCTGCACACTTCTCAGACTTCACGGAAGCGCAGTGGACTCGGCTTGTCATCGTAGAGAAACACTCAGTGCTGATCATAGTTTGCCCCAAAAAGTCTGAATGACCCTATCCCTAGCGCCATTTGCTACTAATCCACTTAAATACC
This sequence comes from Ostertagia ostertagi, assembly GCA_036418205.1. NCBI lineage: Eukaryota > Metazoa > Nematoda > Chromadorea > Rhabditida > Trichostrongylidae > Ostertagia > Ostertagia ostertagi. The sequence goes on along the minus strand of MU869746.1, from coordinate 28,057 downwards.
GGTTCCAGTAGTGAAACTGCAGCTGCTATTGATTGCAGCAATTTCAATTAAAATCTCATAAATACGTGCAATTCAGCGGGCTGTCAATGGTGTCATTAAGGCTTGTCCTTCCTCGTAATGCACTTGGGGCGTAGTCATTGCATGACGACAGTCCAACGCCGGGTCAACCGTGCGCTGTGCAGTTCTTAACGGGGGGAAGGGGAAAGGGTGTAGGGTGGGGGTCGTGGGTTTTTTTTTCATTGGAGGGTGCGGTAGTATATGAGGTTGGTGAAGGTGAAAAGATTGAAAAAGGGGTTGCTCTTTCGGAAGATGAAGGGTTTGTGGGGGAGAGCGGGGTCATGTTTGACGGGGTTTCGTACGTGCCTTGGCTGGATACTCAGAAAGAAGACGCTAATCCAGACATGCATTAGAAGATTGCTGTTTCTTTAATTTACATTTTACGCCCACTCTAAGACTGCTCATTCGTGAGGAAAAAAGTGAGGCGAGTTTTCTGGCTGATGCGGTTGTTCCCCTCGCCGACACCACGCCCAAACCTCTGCGCACTTTTTATCACTATCTATCAATGAATATAACAAATAACCATGAATGATGAGGTGTGGGAGGAAGGGCAGTGGAGGGAAATAGGTTGGAGGAATCGAATGGGGACGCGAGGGCAACCCTTAATCGTAATGTTACTCTTTACAAACATTTTTTTAGCGGTGAAGTTTGATACGCTACCCGCTTTGCTGCACACCTCGCCACTCTCATCTCCGTCGTCTATAATAATTCAATATTGATACCACTCAATCTCACCTATAACCAACCGCCCCTTTTTCCTTCAGAAGATGCCGTCGAGCGGGGGAGGTTATATTCTACACCGCTTTTACCGTATTTATTTACCACATTTTTTCCCTCGCCCCTCAACTATCATAGCCTTATATCCGTACTCCATAAAAAACGCACCTTTCACCTCAACTCAACATGTGATTTCAAGCCGACTGAAAACGAGCCCCCCCCTCCTACAGACTCACCCAAGTACGACCCCCCCGTTGTTACTAGTAACAACGTAGGGTTGACCCTGATGGGGACTAAGATTGATAGTGGTGGTCAGGCAGTGCTTCACTAGGACAGAAAGCGAATCTTTCGCGTTTCGCAACGTGAACATTTTTGCTGTGGGAACCTCAGGACCACCACTTATCATCAGTGGACCCTGGTTCCCGCAGCGAAAAATCAGTGGACCCGAGGTTCCCGGCAAAGCAAAATATTCGGGCTGTAAAATACGCAAGCGTCATCTCTTGATGTTTGCCAGTGGAGACCCACCCTTGGGTCTATATCCAGACCCTAACTGAGGACTTATTGTCAAGTTTTTCGGAAATTGAACTGACGAGCGCACGGACTATACTGGTAAATCGGCATCCATTTCATTGAAAACAGAAGAAGATAATGAAAAACCATCTTGTTGCCGAGTCCGTTTCACTTCCAATACGAAATAACAGGCAAACGTTTTTTTGGCTCAGTAAATGGGTAGGAGGAACATGGCGCAGTGAATGGCGTGTCGACGGCGGAACGAAGCAACAGAGCAATAGCTCTGTGCTGATGTGTCTTAAGAAATCACGGCTGAAGTGCTAAGAAGTGGAACGAACATTATGTAGAGCGATTCATAATCAACAAAGTATTTCAAAACAAAATTTTCAATTTTCCGTGTGAAATTCGGGTTGGTAGACTTCACGTGACCAGTCATATGGTCTAATGTTCTGGGCAAATTTCCCATCATGCCATATTCTTCAGAACTCATTTAGAACCTCTACGATGGCCAAATGGTAGGGGAAATCAAACAATAGGTATACGAACATTGGCTTGATTCTAATTCCCGTTTGGCATGGTGCCACGCAATTGCTAAACTCGCCATTCGGAATTCGTATGCAGTTGCATGCTTTGGCCTACACAGACGACTTGTGGGCGATGTACAATCATGTTTCTTATCGCTTCAGACAAGTCTGGTACAATAACCGACCCCCGAAGGATCGACGGCTTGGTTTCGCGGAATATGCCGATAGCAGATTTGATCACCTCGACCTGCGAGCGTGGCAAGCAGCGCCTTTGTCGCATACACACACCTCCTGTTCAGGTGACAGAACACACTGGGACTTTTCATAGGCGTGACGTCCCCGGTCTCCTGTGCGAGGCCAGGTGCTATGTGCCCTTTGTAATGTCGCAATCAGGTATACGAAAGTATAGCATATAACCAAATCGGGAATGATTATTTCCCAATGCTTCACCGGGCTTCATTTACTTTCCTTGATAGCACGTAATGACAAAATAGTTCCAACTAATATGACTGACCGAATGGATCAAGTTTGATTTGCCCTACACTCGTATTTTGAGTGTTTTCCGCTAATATTGTAATAGGATTTGTATTTTGATAAATTGCGATACAAACTGAAGATTCACACTGCAGCCCGTTTTCTCAGCTTTTCCAAAGTCTGATACCGGTCTCGGCTGCAGTGCGTAAACGTGGAAGACCAGTGAGAGCTAGCCTGGAAGTCTATCCTTACAGGGGGGGAGTCTTTCCGCCCATAGCGCACATCAGCAAACTTTCCATAGCAATGGGAAGAAACGTAGTTTAAAAGTCTATCAGTAAATACACCGAAATGGTCCTTCCATAAGTGGAAGCAAACCTTTGCCATTGCCCCTCTTCCATAAGTGGAATACAAACCCTTTTCAATTGCACTCCCCACAACTGACGCATTGCTCAATCGCGTCTTGCAACATGAGGTCTTCTTTAAATGTTACAACTGAAGCAGCTACAAAATGTCTTCAATTGGCTAAGAGATGATAGATTCCTACAAAAAAGTAGCTCTCACTATGCAAAACCCCTCCCAACCAAAGTTTAAGCAAACGCCGTAATGGTCCACTATCCGTCGAGACCCCATTGGGCCCGACCCGTGCAGAATGGGCGCGTGGTGAATTCCTCGGATTTCGCTTGAATTCGGAAAATTCTATTTGATTCCGTTTTGAATGTGGAGGGGAAATGTCTTTCTCTGCCTTTTAGTCCTCCCCCCCCCCGCTCCTCGTAATGATTATTTGACCTAACTTGCACCTATTGCGATAAATCTACTCGTATGAGAAGGTATTAATTTTTATGGTCTGAAAATCGGTAAGGCGGAAAAAGCCGCAAGGCACTTCTCGAGTCGTTATCAGCCTTACCTTACCCCAAGGCTTGGTGTCAAGCATTGGGTTAACAGATTTGAGAACTAATATGTGGATATTATGCAATATAAATTGGAACCACATTTCCAGGAAACAATATTCACTATGATAAGAATTTTAAGTACAAGAGCAGCTCCTTCATTAGGAATGCTAACGTAGGTTTGGTGCAAAGTACTTAATAATTTATGAATTGAATTTTTCGAATTTTAACATTTCCGCGTGACACGTGTATCCCATTCCGATGATTTATTCCTATAAAATGCTCTTCTACCTTACCGTAATTTTTGGCGCAATTTTATTCTTTTCTTTAGAAACTCTGCGGCAAAAATTTCGATTCTACAAAGTATGGTGACATCATGAGGATCATTCCAGAGCTATAACAAGCGGGGAAGGGGGCTGGTTAGGAGTAAAAGGACATTTACTGCATTAGTTTATACAGCCTACAGAAAAGCAATTTGTTCGGTAAGAAGGAAGCTTTGAGGTGGGCAAACCACTCAAAAACCCTTACACTACTAAGGAACTTTCTGACCAGCAAATTTAGAGATCCACTAGAGCCGCACAAACTGTTGCACTATATTCCCCTCCACTTCCCCCCCCCCCCTCCCCTCTATTGCGATAGTAGCACCGTCTTTCTCTTATTTGTTCTGAAAGTATTAACTGTACTTAATAAATAAGACCTCTAGAAGCGACTTCTAATGGGATGCCGCTACGTGTCCTTTTCTGGAAATAAACCTTCAAAAGCAGTGAACACGATGGCCTGGAAAATAAAGCGGTTTCGATGACGTCACCGGGCCTCATCAACGGAAGGAGATGGTCCCAGCTACACCCCCCCCCCCTAAATTGTTCGTTGCCTTGAACTCTGGCGATAGATTGACAATAAGGGCTTTCACAGCTCTCACAGTACGTACATGTGCTTGATTTATGTATGAACCATCAGACTTGGGTAAAAATAGGGGTGGAGGCGACCGTACAAAAGCCGATTTATGTATGTCTCAAGAAATCATTCATAACTTGGCGCTCATGTCGTAAGAGGGGGCACTGAAGTGAATGAGCAACTTACAGAACTTGGAATTGAGGCGTGGGGTAGGCGGGGATTCTGCTGAGGATCGGGAGCCAACTTCAACTCCCTAGCGTTGCTCCCCCCTCCTGGGCTTATGGTTGGTCCTGGTGTCCTACCAGCGACTTCGAAAGCCCACCTTGTGAAGGTCCCCGACGCCATGAGACGCCATACTTTTCGTTGAATATTATGAAACAACGCTGAGGAGTAGTCCCCTTTGTTAGCCGTTATTCGCAACAGTTCTGACGCTGGTACCGGTACAGGAAAGTGGTTTCATGAAGGGTATAAATTTTTACCATGGTACTTTACTCGCTATATTGGAGTAATACAGTAAATGTCGTAATTGAGATTGACATAAACAGAAGCACGGGCAAAGATCAAGGATAAGAAATGAACCAATTAGAATTTTAATCGACTGACGAATGGCACAGCTAAGTTCTAAGTCATAAACTTAAATAGTGCGACAATGTTGCCTCAGGGCTAGTCTGTTGAAGCCTCTAAGATCTAACCTAAACGAGGGACGAACTTTCGGACTACCGAAATTTAGCAGCTCGGATTCTCTCCTATTCCTCAAGCACAAAACTAAAGTTTTCGTGAACTGACGCAATGTACAGCTGTTACCGTCGACACATTGCGCAATTAAATGGTAATTAGGAGATGACGATAATGTTCGAGAGACATACCGTTGTCGAAGAAGCGATAATAGCACATAGATCAATAGCCGAAATCCTAGCGCCTACCATAGAATGCGGCGTCGGTTCTCAAGCCAGAGCACCCTATGTGCTACAAGTGGCAACGAGGTCGTATTTATAATGTTGTAAAGGCTTCGTTGTAGAAATTGATGTGAGGTGTGGAGGGCCGGCGGAGGAATTTGCCGTTTCTGCGGCAACTTATTTCCTAGAAAAAACAGTAGTGGAAATCAGGGTGAATAACGGTCGAGGATTTCCTCGACCATAGCTCTCTACCATGCGAGAGTAGTGCCGAGAGTGAACATCCGCGCGGAGAGCACAGACGGCACGCGCATGGCGAGTGTGAATGTCCGCGCGAGAGATCGTGTCTGACCGGCAGAGAATCCTCGACGTGCCGTTGAGGAATCCTCAAGCGATATTCACTTGTGGTTTTACGGTAAGTAATTCGCCCCCGCTCGACGGTAATTTTTGGGGTAAAAAGTGTTTTGAAAGAGGGGGTCGTAAGAAACATTTCATGAGGGGGGTCGTAAAAACTTTTTGAAAAGTAGCAACGATAGAACCGACCCTCATCAAGTTTCGTATTTTTATTGAATCGTCTAGTTTTTCACATTGCATTCCTCGTAGGTAACAAATGTTTCATTTTTATTACTCTACATGATTTCAAGTTAAAGAGGCAGATGTAGAGTGGAGCCCGTGACGGGGCTATGCCCAACTACCCATGTCTTCGGGATATTCTGAATTCCATCTGAATTCGCTTTTGCGCACGCACTGTCGCTAGAACGTTGTGCAATTTGAATGAGGGTCCAGCCCAAAACAGCCGCAAGTCTAGTAATATCAATGCTTGATTACTCCGAGCATTATCGTTTCAATATAAACTCGTTTCGCGAAGACGAGAGAGATCGAGTGCAGACCACACACCATAATGTGAACGCTAAGAAAAAAAGTTCGCTCTATCTTGCTGTCTTTAAAGTGTGTACTACACTCCATTTTTTTCGTTCTTCGAAAATAGAGATTACTCGAGTGATGGAGAGCTAGGTTGGACCTCAGACGGTGCTTACCAATGACAAGAACTGCATGGGTCCATATCCATATCTTAGTATTCTAGACCGTTTTATTTTGTTTCTTTTCTTCAAACCACTTATCACTGAACCACCTCCAATTGATCAATGCCAGTTTTGTCATCGTAAACTCTGTCTTTAAGGAGGCCTACGATCAGATTTCAGCCTCCGCTAGACAAAGTCCAACGAGGGGGGTCCTATTCGGTCGACGCAAAGAAAGGTTCGTATTCGGAAGGTCGGAGGAGTAATACACGAACGGGAGGGGAGGTGCAGAGTGACGCTTTTAACATGGTGCTAAGCGAGAAAACTTGCCGTTTCCTGCTGAGGAAATGTTTTAGTTGAGCGATGTCAACTGGTCTTCAAAAATCAAATACTATTAAGACATGATGTAAGATGGTATCGTAATGATGGATTGTGGATGTGAGTTATGTGTGGAGGGAGCGTGAATTCGAAAATCAACGGTGTGCCAGTTACCCTGGGGGGGCGACGTCATATCGAGGCCCTCTTCTTCCCTTTTTACAGAGGGGGGTCGTTTTAAAAATTGCTGAACATTTCTCCAACGTGACGGTCGACCGATCCTACATGCATTGGTGTTCCCGTGGCCGAATTCCTATGTCGTCTTTATGCAGAAAGGCTATGAGGGTTGTTGTAGTATAACATGTTGTGATTCAAAATGAAAATATGACAAAGTTTATTAAAATTTGATTACTTTAGCGCTAACATAGCGAGGAGAGTTATCGCTTATCAACCCACACACTGGGGCGGTATTCAATCCTTCCCCCAGGGGATATATCCCCCTACTCTGATTCAATCCTCTGGGGGGACAAAAAGGGTTGCGTCATAGGACCTAGCATACCTCTGTGTTTCTACCTGCCAGACAGTTAGAGCAGCGCGACCCCTCAGGGAAAAGAGTGCTTCATCAGTGGAGGGTAGTAGCGCTGCTCTAACTGTCTGGCAGGTAGAAACACAGAGGTATGCTAGGTCCTATGACGCAACCCTTTTTTGTCCCCCCAGAGGATTGAATCAGAGGGGGGGATATATCCCCCTGGGGGAAGGATTGAATACCCGCCCCTGTAATAGTAGCGTGCCGAACGTGTTATCGTATAATTAACCCTTTGACGACAGTGTGGCCCGCCGGTGGGTCACACTTCCGCTCGGTGGCGATTCGTTTTTTTGTGGTTTATTTCGCATTTTTAAAAAGTTTGAAACTGCCCTTTACACTGTCTAATCCGCAAAGCAATGTGCTCATTACAAATAATAGAAATCGTAGGAGAGTTGATGGCTATTGATGAAAAATTAAAAAAAGAAAATGAAGTGACGCACGCACAAAAACCAACGGCGTCAGTCAAAGGCGGAAGCGATGAATTTACGCATTCTCTTCCATCTACACTTGATGGAATCAATCTATTATCTTGACGGAAAATCATAACTATTTTCGACCGCACAGCCGCCAGTCCTCGCCAATCAGAAATCTGATAATGAATTGAGCATTTCAAGTGCACTACTTCTTTAAGGTGCACAATACCACCGGTAAAGACCGTTCTCGTAGTGTCACCGTCGTGGAGTCAAGTACTCCATCTCGTGAGAGCTCTAACACTCGTCCAATGTTGACGAATAGGATTATCGGTCCCTTCAAAGGACACCTATTTGCTGCAATCCAATATGGAAACGCCCTTTCCAGTGCCCTACTCCATTGCAAAAACTTGATGCTATTACAATAAACGATTCGGCGACGCTTTTCTCGGACAAATGTACGAAAAGCCTTGGCACCTTCTCCCTGATACAGGAAGAGGACCAATTTGGGAGAGCACGAAGGCACTATATTACGAGGAACTGCTAAACGAAAAAAAGCGATCCAGTGGTAACTGAGTTATGGCTGCGCCACGCACTCGACGTCCATTCAGAATCGCAGAGGCATGAAATTGGCCCGAAATCGACCTGCAAGAGATCGATATTTAGTCACCAGATGGTTTCCGTGAGGCTTCAAAATGAGATAACTTATTTGGTTGTCCCTTCGAAATCCGCCACTATTCTCGGATACTGTTAGGTGGTCTTTGAGCTCATAGAGGTTCCCTCCAACATACTGGCTAGAACTGCCATATTCAAACTCTCCAAAATCTGACAAGGCCGAGAAACCTTGTCGAGTACTGTTGTACTGCCTCAAAAAAAACTCGACCTTGGCTACATTAAAGAAGGATCCCGACTAATTGGAGCCTGAAAAAGCGGATGTACCTATCAGAAAAGGAGGTAGATCTTCTCAGGGTGCGGCAGGAAAATCACGCAAATGCGCAAATCACGGCAAAGGGTGGAGACGTAGGACCTTAAACGCGGCGCTCGTGGCTCTCCACGCCCACTGATTGGCTATCCCCTCGCCGTTGGACTCTAGCAGCAAACTCCAGCTGCCTCAGTAGGGCAGAACGTTCACGCTGATGACTTCAGCACCAACGAGAATCACCCCAATGCGGAACTCAACAGGAACAACGGGGTCCCATTTCACGAGTTTTTGGCCGTTCCATTGCTTTTTCTTCTTCTCTTTTATCACCACTACCTCTAACTCCAACGGCTCAATTCATCGCAAAATTCGCCTTTAATCCAAAAATGGCTAGTTCCAATTTATCGCCTTCGTTATCGTTTATTCAAATGCTTATGCTATTCAAATGCAAATGCTATTCTGATTTTTTACTCTCAACTGTAGTTGATTGACCTGGAAGTCTGATCCGTGAATTGAGCTTTGGTAGCCCAGCCACTGTTAACTAAACATGTAGGTGAACAAGGCGGATGCTCTCCTGGTAAGTGGTGTCGTTTCACGCATATGGCCCCGAGATAATATCAAACCAATTCTCGCTTGCAACTGAGCCATCAATCCCTTCAGGGATAACAAATTAGGGTGAAAATGTAGTTCGGGGGGGGGGGCACCCTATCTAATCGAAGTGAAGCTGCGGAAAGACACTCATATCTAATCAAAGTAGAGTTGCGGGAAGGCACTTATATCTTATCATATCTTTCACTAAGACCGTGACCACTGGACTAGTACGTCATATGGTCTAGGGCTAAAATGGCTGCTGCTACCTGCTGGCTCCTTACTTTCATCAAACCTTCTTGCGACTGCCATGCAAAGCCCTCGAAGAAAGGGCCTCCCAGGTATCCGATTTTGTATGGCACGGATTGGTATCCCTATCTAATCATACACTCAGAGACTGTGCTCTGGATGGTGATTAGATATGACCGCCCTACCGCAGCTCCACTTCGATTAGATATTATGAGTGCCCCTCCCCAAACTACATTTTCACCCAAATTAGTATCTGGTATGGGGCGATAAAAAAACACTGACTGACTGTACATCGTCACCCGCGAGTCCTTGCATACGTCCAAATCACTCTCAAATGCCAATGACGTTCCTGAAGGAAGGTAGGACGGATGGCGCAACTTGGAAAAGAGTGGGCAACGAAACAAACGCTGCTTCACCGGGGTTTCATTCCGCTATGTTCCTTTTCATTTAATTCTTTTTTATGTTGATGACCGTAATAACTGCTCATGAACGAACTCTTTATTTTAACTCCGAAATCCTTTCCTACCGAGAAAGTTGAGGTTGCTTTTGTCCAGCTATTCATGTGATCACGTAGATGCGTTTTCAGTGCACGAAATAACTACCACACCGGGTAGACGTTTGAGCAAACTGTCGACGGCGTAGGTACTGTCCCCTAGCATTCACAAACGCACGTCTGCTTTCAAGGAACGTGCGTATTTCTGGGGGCACAGTACCCATCCATGTTTGCTGTTCGCATGAGACTAAGCAACTCAAATTCTGACATTCAGAAAATACATCAACGGCCCATCTATGAACTTCCCTCGCCGCAAGGAAGCCTCATCATTCACCTTATTTTCAAGCATAGAGGCTTTGTCAGGGTATGGAGCACCTTCATGAAACATTTCCCGCATGCTTGAGAACGCATACCAGTTGAAACCAAACTGAACACAAAAACTCAATTGTCTGCCATGTTTTTCGGAGGTTAAGACGAGCGCGAGGCTCCGCTACTCAACACACTTACAGGGTGGGGCAAAATTACTGGTGCACCTATACGTTTTGAATTTTTTAACACTTCTTGGAGATTTTCCTGTTTTCACTCGCTTGTGATATGTTGCCTGGAGGTTGCGTAATTCCTACGTACTCGAATACAAAATGGTCCGTCGTTCTGACCTACGGAGCGCGATCATCAAACTTCACAACGACGGCAAGCAAACAAGAGAAATTGTGAAGATCCTTTCCGTACCTCGAAGGACGGTTCAGAATACAGTACGACGCTATAAAGAACTGAAGACCGAAGAGGACAGGGAAGGAAGAGGACGTCCCACAACAGCTACGAGTCGGAGAATTGAGGCTCGTAGCTGTGTGCTCGGGAGCGTCCACTTCCGGTGAGTGCTCGTCAGAGAAAGAATTCGAAGGAACGCCAGGAGATCGATGCGCCAGATGGCGAAAGACGTTGGAGTAAGCGCGAGGTCAATGAGGAGGATTGTCAGAAGTAAGCTAAGGAAGTTCCCCTATCGCTTGCAGAAATGCCAACTCCTGACGGACATTATGAAGAAAAGGAGATTGGAGAGATGCAAGAAGTTGCTGCAGCGATTCACGGTGGCACGCGCCCGAGACATCGTTTTCAGTGATGAAAAGATTTTTACTCTGAATCCAGCCTTTAACTGAGACTCCAGGAAAGAGCGAAACACCCCCAGTCCATTCTTGTTTGGGGAGGAGTCACCTCTACGGGGAAGACCCCACTTGTTTTCGTTGAAGCTGGTGTAAAAATCAACGCAGAGGTTTACAAAAATATCCTGGAGGAAGTTCTCAAGCCGTGGGCCAACTCCCATTTCGGAGAAGCCTACTGGTGCTTCCAGCAGGATTCTGCTCCAGCACACAAAGCAAAGATGGTCCAGGAGTGGTGCGCCGAGCACCTGCCCGACTTCATCAGACACGACGAATGGCCCTCCAGTTCTCCTGATCTAAACCCGATGGATTACTCTGTGTGGTCCATCTTGGAGAGCAAAGCGTGTTCTACCAGACATCCAAACTTGGACTCTCTTAAGGCGGCGCTTTCAAAATCTTGGGACGAAATCGATGACCAGTACCTGCGTGCCACATGCGAAGCATTTGTCGAACGTCTGAAGGACTGTGTGAAGGCTAAAGGAGATCATTTTGAGAAGCATTAACATTTTTTGTATTGTCATGTTTGTAGTAAATAATATTGATAATTAGAATTGATTTGTGAGAATTATTGTCAAAATGCCATTGAAAATTTAGTGCACCAGTAATTTTGCCCCACCCTGTAGGTCGAAAAAAGGTCAAGCCTGAACGACAGATGTCAAAAATTTTAGATCCCCAACTTCTGGAGGGCCCCGATCGACCGGCGGGCCCCCCGAAATCAACCCATACCGTGTTTATTTTTGGAAATTTTTTACGAGCCCCCTCCACCACCATGAGACTCAGGAGGTTCACGATTAACGACCACCTCCCTCGCCATCAGAGCTGTTACTATAGTATTTGCTTCTAAGACCAGTTGACACTGCCCAACTCCACCCACATTCCTAATTTCCTCCAAAGTAGCCGTCGAGCGGGAGGGGGGAGGGAGGGAAGGTATATATCAACGTATACATCAACAGTGAGATCTCTTTGGTGTAGGATAGACCTGCTTCCGACTTTGCGTACCCCCCCCCCATTTTCGGTCGTATACGACCCCCAGTTAGACTTTGTCCAACGGACGGTTGACCCGTGGTCGAGAGAGCAACGCGGCACAGCGAGACGCAGACTGATGACGGTGGGCGAGCATTGTTGCAGGGGACGTGCGTTGTCACAAGTCATAAGCCCATTGCACTATTGCAGCCTTTGAGTGGTGAATGTCCACTATTTTGTATTATCTTTCCGAACCCACCTACCTTACTCATGAGAGGGCTTATTCTACTCAAGCCCAGGTTGGGAATGTGCCCTCAGGTGGAGGGTAACCGCCACTGTTTCGCTCTACTACTCGTCAGAAACGATTGAAAGCAGATGTGCAATATCATTGAGGACCATTCATGCCACTTGATGAGTGGCAGGAGGGCACAACATACAATTTATTAAACTCTTTGTGGAGCAACAAAATCCTCAAGATACACCATTCACAAAATCTCATCAAAGACAGCCTCTATGTCGCGGTCGCCGTTCGGCTTCAGACACCTCTCGGCATAAAGAATTTCCTCAGATACTCTCATAACGTCAACAATGATTTAGTGCAAAGAATTCATGAATCATGATACTTTCCCAGAAATGAGTAACTGCGTGCCAGGCCTCGCCCACATAAGGAGGTCCAGTGAACATGAACAAATAACAAGGCGATGACTCATCATGAGTCAAATGAGAAACAAATCTCTTCGAACACCTCACTAACTCACTGTTACACAACCGAACGCATAATGTGCAAATATAACCGTCTGAGTAAGCGAAAGTGGGATGGCTAGTCTTTCACAAGATGCACTACTTATGAACTCTCACATGACTAATACATTTGAACTCTAGTGACATGGGAAATTGAACTGAGGCGTACCAATAACAACCCATTCAAACAAAACCTATCAAAGGACGTTCATGAATTACAACTTTAAACAGAGTAGTAAACGGAACAACTAGAAGAAATCACCAGCAGTAGGGCGGGTGGATGTTCCGCTGTCATCAGTAGACACAGGCATAAGATTATCGGTGATTGACGACGCTGCTGCTGGCTTCCTGGGCTTACTCGTTCACGTATCTCAGGATGTCCTTCGCGATTGGAGTATTCGATCCAGATTCATAAAGAACAGGAGGTCAGTTCGTAGAACTGCCCACACTCTTCAAAAATGAGTATATAGGATTTGGAAAAAGAAGAACAATTCCCCGACAGTGATGATAGAGCAAAATTACCTAGTAGGCGTGAGCACGCGTAGATGGTGAGCGGACGACGGTAAACGTATGCCGAGTTTGTTCGAAGCCAGGCGGCGAGCTGCTGGAGATAGTGTTGCCATCGACAGAGTGGAAGAACGAGCCGAACCGAATCGCGGTGTTCTACTGAAAAAGATATGAAATTACGCTCCTGGGTCGCATCACTGGGTGCATCTATCCCGTCTGAAAGAGCCTTACTGAGCCTTTTCAGCAGTCTCCATCGCAGCACGTCGTTTGTCACGATAATCGTTTAGCGATTGTGTCGGTTATTCCTTGGGCAACCTGCTCACGGAACGGCACCTCAGGCATCTGAAAACGAAATTTTACATATTCGAAGAAGCAAATAAAATAAGTTGACGATTTTGTACTACACTGGTGTGCAAAAGTTATGACGTGTCACTGGTGAGTTACATAACCCTATGGAACCTAACCACGCATAGGAAGAGCTACAACAGTACAGTACAGAACACAATTGACAGGACGATCACGAGCTGTCATAAGGGTATTTTACTTCATTTATCTCCTGTCTTTGTCGCCTAAATATAGCTTTAACACATTCACTGTTACTCAGGTGGAGCTTCCCTATCTGACTAATAAATCATGTAGGAATCAATTAATAGATTTATGGATTCTCCTTTCGGATGTGTCATGCCTCAAGATTATGATTTATTTTATTATAAGTCAGGTACTTGCGTAGCATAAAAAAAACTAAAAGAAAAGAAAAAAAAAAAAAAAAAAAAAACAGCCTGGGAAACACAGATCAATGGTGATATCAGTCCAATCACAAACACAATCAGAACAAAACAGGTTAAAAAAGAAGAAAAAAAAGAAAACAAAGCTAGAATGAAAATAAAAGAAATAAGAGAACTATAATGGTGACCAACCTCCATAGTGACTATAGTGTTAGAGAAGTAAAACACTAACCCTTATATACAGAACCGCAGACGTTTCTGCTCGTATCAAAGCAATGACCCCAGTTTAAATTGGTGGGGTAAGCAGTGATTGATAATAATGGCTGTGGAAAAAACGTGCTTATACGATTTTTTGAACCCCAACAATGCGGTGAGGCTACCATACTCATCTACGTATCGGCTGTCCTGTTCGCTACGTCGTAATCCACATTTTGCTGAGATGCGAGCCGAGGCATCGCGCTCCATAAGTTGAGATTAGTCGCCATAGGTTCACTTTGTGAGGCCCTAGCGCCATTGCCGCGCACTCCCAAAACACGAAAACGGTCATCTGTGATACTACTACTGGCCTACTCTATCCCGACCCAATTAGAACAAAATTTTTAACGCTTTACTAAGGTTTTGCTTTAAACTTACAGTTGGACAATGAAAGGCGTTGCCCCACTTATACTGCAACCTTACGTTCATTTGCTCCGTGTCTGCGTTTCGCTTGGCTCAGCGCTTCCTATTCACCTTTTCACTCTACCCCTTTCTTGCTATTCGATGCTTGACCCTCACATTATATCTAACTCATTCTAAAAGGCATCTTATCCAGACATGCCAATGCAACGGAAGCCTTTTCAAATGGACAAGACACATTACCTTGAACGTAGGGCCATTTCCGATCGGTGCTTGGAATATCAGAAGCATCCAAACGAAAAGGAGTTCCATCAATCTCTCCCCATGTCATCAAAGGTGAATCATCGATGCCTGGAAGTTAATGAAAAATGACTAACGTTCACAATTTATCGATGATAAGATGTCATAAAGTCATAAAAATTCGAACAAACTAAAAACACACCTGGAGCAGGGCTTGGTGTCGCTACCAGACCTAAAGTTTTGCTATTCAATCCGACTTCGTGACCTTGCGCATCCACTTTTCCTGCGTTGTTGGCAGCCTGCATATTACTAGCACGAGCTGAGCCTGAATTATCAACATTCTGTTGTCAAAAATTCCCATGATGCAGCCAGTACTTGGTATCAGAGCAGTAGTTCAATCCTGGCTTCAGAGCTGAAGAATCTTACTGCTCTCTTTACTTTAACCCCGCGCTGTCGTAGCGATCGCTGCTCTTGAATTGCCTCCTAACCAAGGCATTATCCTGCCATGGCTTAGGCCTTCTCATAGTTGCCCCGACCGGAGCTGTGATGTTTCAGTTTGCTGAAAACACCTAATCTGTGGCCGCGCCTCCTTAGCACGTGTCCATGTCCAGTGCAGTCGATACGCTCGCGTCTTCAGTTACAGAAACCGTGTGCATGGCCTCACTACTGACCAGGTGCAATGGGCCCAGCCGGAAGCGCAATCTAACATACCCGTTCTGTAGAGTGTGAAGCTGCGTGTACGGCTCTTAGTGTTGGACGCGCTCTGCCATGGAAGCATACAGATACTAACGCCGCCCATTACACCTTCTCTTCGAGCACCCTGGAGCATCGTCGATCAGGACAATATCAGAGAGTTCCATACTCTTCATGTGTGCCACTTTTATTCAGATTTTTCGTGGCTGACCTACTTTGATTCGGCCCCCCCCCCCCCCCACCCCCAGCTTTGAGTGAATTGATCGCTAAAGTAGCTGTACGGTATGCGCAGTCAGCTGGATTTGAAGCACTTTGAATATCCCGTGACTTTCCCGTTCTCTCATGATGCTTTTGCTGATGGCTGCGATAATCTAGCTTTGACGAATCCCTTCTTACTTACTGTGATCTGGAATTGATCAAGCCATGCTATCCCCACGACTCTGATTCGCCTCCCATACCTAAACTTGGTGCCCCTTCTGGACAAACGGCCTCCAACATCTACCTACATATTTCTCAACAGGTTTCTCTAATCGACGTGCAATTCAACCGAATTAGAAGTGGCGCTGGATGCGAACATTTTAAGCGGGGGAAACTCTGTTGGAAGATGCGTAAGCCCTTTCTCGTTTCGTAACTCGAGAGAGCTTGGTCATGACGACTTCATCATTGCATTTTACACCCTTCAGTGAAATGTTTGGGGTAATCTGGTGCCGGGCATTATTTTTAATCGAATTTTTAATGATAGCCCCATCAAGTAAAGGGTTTCCGCATTGAGAACGCAGAACGAGTAATGAGTGACGATCCTCGTCACAAGTATGCGGTCGAGTAAACCCTTCAATTCTTTACCCAACAGGACGAACTAAATCTGAATTCGCGGCAATTGCAGCTTATGGAACAACACGTCTCCATGTCTCGCAAGCCTTTCAACATTGAGTGGACGGTGAGATCACCTCTTTCCATAATCATGCTGGTCTCCTAACTTTCTCTCGGGTCTAATCCACTGTATGATGATCTTATTAGCACTTTCAGATTTACTGGACTGAATTGTGACGGAGTAGTAAACCAGCTTCCACTAGGCCTTATTTAACCCATTCGTGACAATGTCAGCCACCGGTGGCTGACAAAGCTCTCACTCGGGACAATGGCATTACTGTGGCTGCAGGGCTTGAAATGGAATTTGGAAAGTTTTCTTCCATGGAAAGAATCTTCATACCCTCGCTCATCTACGCCAGCCCTGGGCAGAGGAAATCTCCCTTCACTCGGATTTTATTGAAAAAAATCTGACGCTGCTGCTATTGCGCAATCCTGCGCGGTCGCGAATGGGTTAAAGGCCGATCTTCTTCGCTTGGTGTGGCTTCCACCATTGAAATCTCGCTCCGTTATTACCCTTGTTCCTTAAAGAGATCTATGCCTCGGTCTCTCTGGCATATGCTCAGGAGCCCAAACAATGAGAACGAATGAAAACGGTGTTTGTCCCAACGAGCTAACAGACCTGGTAGGTCAAAGGCTTGGTAAAATAACTAAAATGAGAGCTACATGTAAGGACAAAAGGGGTGTAACCACGACACGGTACCAGATAGGAACACCATGAACATTTGTTAGTCGAACAAGCAGAATAAGTCATAAAAAATTCGTCAAAGCATTATATAGAGCGACTGCTACACAGCTGGTCTAGAATGCCCCTATTATAAATGGTTGTCTAAACAGATCACATTCATAGAAAACGACCTACCTCTGAAGGCTTGTTCTTGATGTTTTCGGAAAACCGAGTTCCTGCCTTATTGATAACTCGTTGGTTTCTACGGGCTTGTTCAATACGTTCAGCCGCAGTCAAAAGGAGCCTCCTTCCAAATGAAACAACACTGAGTTGCGAGCAGTGTAGGTCCAGTTATCGAATTCTTGGGTTTTCGCCTGCCCAAAGGAATGTTTATGAAGAGTTCGACAAATTTAAAAAAAACGAACAATTTCTGCATATATACTCCGAGTAAACTTACCCTTGTCGAATTCCGGATCATATTTTATCGCTAGTTGTAGATCAGCGGACGCAGGTAGTTCGCCGTATGTAATCTGAAGGGATACGTAGGTAAAATTGCTCTAACATTCTCTCTAGAATCATTCATGTATCACAAAAGGGGCTAGGCATAGAAGGCATACGTTAAGCGGCAACAAGGTATTAACTAGATAGAAGTCAATCAGCCGTGCTTTGAACCTGACTCGAAAATGGTGAGAATAAGGATAAAAGGATAAAGCATTTGCCGTTGATCAATCCCTTTTTGGGATGCGGCACGCATTCTACTTCCATTTGTACATTCGCAGTGGCGTTTGAATGCGATGTGGCCTATACAATGACTTGCGGGGGCCAGCCGATGTTCAAGTCAGTGTTTTTATCCTCCCAGACAAGTCTGGTACCAATTAACCGACCCCGGAGGGATGGAAGGCTTGGTTGGCCCGGGCGACTCACGACCCAGGATTTGATCCCGGACCGCTCGCGTGGTAAGCGCGCCACTTGTCACTACACCACTTCCGCCCGTGTGCAGAATACACATCGATAAGTGGTGGTAAAAGTTTGCTAAGGAAAAGAACGAAATTGTTTGACACTGGTAATCGCCTTGCTGCTTAGGTTTGCACACCATACTAACATTCCGTGATGGCATCATACTCCACCTTGGACGACGCTTCATGCCTGCCAGCAGACAGGAGGAGCTTCAGCACACAGCACTCCAATGAACGGTTGTTTCAAGCAATTTGCGTGAACGAATGTTGGACTTGGCTATTCATTGAATCTCCTCCAGCGTGATTCATTTCGTATATTAACCTTTGATAGAAGTCGCTACCGGCAAGCATGAAATTGCGGAGCATATTGTTTTGTTTCAAATTAAATGAGTAATGCTCAGGGTCACCTCAGTCTTCCTTGCTTTTTAATTTTTTGAGCTCGATGACTGTTGATTGTTTTCTGTTTCCCATAACGAAATACGTTCTTTCGCAAAATACAAAACATAAATAATGGGCGAATAAATAAATAAATAAATGTGACTCCGATAGCGATACGAGAATACGATAGATTAGGATGGGCTGATAGGGCACGAAGAGAAGAAAAAAATAACATGCACACGGCAAGGAAACAAACACGGAAATTTCAGAAAAACACAATCTCGGGGACATGAAAACGGGAGCGCCTGGCCACTAACTAATTGAATCTAAGAGTATATCAAAATTTACCATTTTTGCGTTGTGCTTTCGCTCTGCCTCGTCAATCCAGCCCTTTTTCGCTCGCTCTTTTGCTAACTCGACGGCTGCCAATTCCTCGAATGAAGCATTATCTTCCGATGTGAACTTGTTCATGTAGGCATCCACTGATAACTCATCCGTTGCAGCTTTCTCCTTCTTTGCACCTTCTTTCAAAACCTTGAAGAGAACAGTCTTGACGTGTACAAAAATAAACGGCTCGTGAAAAAAAAAACAAATACAGAACGAAGTGCCGCACCTCGTTGTCACCCTCACGATTAGCGTATGGAAGTGGTGTGGCTTGTAGCGAGTCGGGAGGTCGACTTGGACCTGGAGTGTCAGGATCGAAATTCGCAGGAGACGTTGGAGCGCGAGCCTGGTGTCCAGGAGAAGTGGCAGCCATTGTCGCTGGACTTGTTCTGATAAGGAAAAGATTATCAACAGTAAAGAACAAAAATGCATGTAATAATACCGTCGATCCGTTCGACGACTAGTGTGGTAACGTAGCTGAAGTTCACGCGCATTTTTGCTATATCGTTGCGTTTCATTGCATCCATATATTCCGTCTGCGCCTGAGCAAAGAAACACATAATTTCACATTATGCAAGTTTGGACTATTGAAAGCAAAAACCCTGCGAGTAAAAGCTAACCTTGAGTTTAGGAAGATCAGGGAAGTAGTCTCTGACGATAATTTTTTCGAGTTTAGCTAGATACTGCTCTTCTGGAAGCACAGTACGGACTTCACGTTGCGTGTGCAGCTTCTTGGGTGACAGCTTTACCACCTTCAAACAGTACCGATGTCAGTTACAAGCCAATAAAACAATTAAGTTGCTATTATATCTCAGGAGTGATAGCGCATTCTGCACTTCGAATCTGAAAACTCAAATATTTACCCTTAGCTGATTTTAGAGCTTTCTCAGGATTTGGGTAACAACAGACCTGCCTATCAATCCAAAGTGTACACTTAACAAACACTCAGTACAGGTGCCAGCAAATTCGCCTACAAAGCCCTGCCACTTTCGTGAGATCTCATAAATATTTTGTTCTGAACATATGATTGATCCTCCTTCATATTCTATTCTATATTTATGGTGTACCTTCACTATTGCCTCAGAAATTTTGTGTAAACTGACATGACAGATCTCGTATTAATCCCACAAATCACTGTGTAACAACTGTAACTTACAACTCAATATCACTACTTATCATCCCCCTCTCTTTCAGCATGTTTGTCGACCACTATCCCTTTTTATAAAAGTTTCACTGCCTTCGCTACAAACTGCTGCATCAACGAATATCTGAGATGTCAACACGTCATCGCATTGCTACAATTGCATGACCTACGGAACGGCTTTCGGTTACCAGTTCTCGAAATTTGCCATCATCACACTCTGTCTACTTTAAGTGTCCACACGAAACCGCATCAACACTTTGTTTGAGCTAGGAATGCGATGGCGAATTCAGGAACACACACTATAATGATTAACCTAGTGCGTACCGCGCGATGCAAGTAGTACCCCAAGCCGCAAGTGAGATCGTTCTGCTTGATTAGCTAAGCATTTTATCACCATTCTAGAATTAGGTATGATTTTGGGATCCGAAAACAACATGTACACTAGTATTCATCGAATTTCTAGGGGATTATTAGCTACTGATCAGACAAAAGATCGAAAACTACACGAAATGCAGTGGTTACATTAGATTAAGCACTAAGTGATGAATATGCACATTGCTGTTCTCCCGCCTGGACAAAGAATGGCACGATGTGAAAGCACATTTTTTCACCAATAATTATCATCTGACATAAAGAAACGCGCTAACAGCATGGTTTACATTGATGAACCTTCTATTAAAATTCAGTAAACTATAACTCAAAAATCAATTGTAAGACTACGACAGGAAAATTACTTCCCGGCCCTCACTTTAGACTCTACAGTGAAGAGCTGGGAAGAACAGTATTGCAGATTCTGATGTATTATAGAAGAAACACTGATTCTTCACTTGTGTTAGTTGCTGGGAAATACGACATGGATACGCTTCGAAAAAAATGCTCTCCATAGTTTGATCAGATTTTTTCATTAAAATATGAATCCTTTTTTTCCGATACCCCTACTTCTAAATAAGAGCAATTGATCCCTCAGCACCATTGAAGATTCGCCGTTCCACCTCTATTTTTGAACAATAAGCCCGCGATATTTTATGAACAACTTATTTTTTACGATGCTACCAGGGTTCTTTAATAAAGACACTTCGAAATGCCAATCCTACCTTTCCATGATTTGCCGACTTAGGTGCCACGGCGTACTTCGCACGTCGTTCCTCATCATCGAATGAGGACATGATACTGGTTGTTGAGCAACGTCAAACCTGGCAACGAATCTGGTGACGATTCATGCGCACTTTCTTAGTGTGGATGGTTACCGATAGATCAGAGCATTAGTTGGAACTTAAGCCACAGCAATCACACAACAAAAATCAATAAAAATGTTTACCGCTTTTCTTAAAAAAAGAATAAAAGTTCTCTGTAGGAATATTCGTAGAAATATCATGGAAGGATACGTCAAATACAGAATCACACACCGACATATATGAGGCACAAAGCGCGATACCACTCACTATCAGCAAAGGCTGCAGGAGACAGCAAACCAGAGAAAGATTATGCTTGTGATCGTTAAGTAACAAAACACATTAGAATGGCTCGAATGGGTCATAGTGGTATATGACCATTTCATGAACCCGACTTAAATTAGATGACTATTATATATTTACAAAGCATATAGAGCATGCCTTTGAAGTTAAACGAGCAGAATAAATATCCTAAGATCTGGCATCTGGGATCTATTGATCTAGCAACTAGTAAACGCGCGTAAACAAGCAACCGGATTGCCCACTAAACTTTTGCAATTATCCTGCCCCAATCCCCTAAAACCATATAGAACGAGTCGCAATGACGGTCAGCAATCTAATTTTCATGAAAGCGAAAGAAATATCAGCGGCAAACAAAGAGGAATTGATAAATGATAAATGACTAACAACTTATCAACATATCAAATTGAGCTCAAAGCTGAGTGATACATTATGCACTCCTTTTTAAACACTAAAAGTGAGACAAACTGGAAAGAAAATGCGATCAAGGCTTCACTTGATTCTGGCTAGTCCAGTAGGTAGCTTGTATGGCTGAACGTAATTGGCAGGCAGCATACCCCATTGTAGTGTGCGTTGAACTGTTCCAGTCATCCAACCATCATCCACTTTCTCACAGTTTACAATGACATCACCTTCCAGGAATGACACCTGAAACAGAAAATATTAATGTGAGCACCGAAAATGGGGATCCTGAGTTTATGAAAATCGAAGAAACTTTATTCCATTCTATAACATTTCGCTGTTTACCAATATTATATCCGGAATATCAAATGCGACTAGCGGGCCGATCAATCAAATAATAACACCTTGTTACCTGTGTTATTTCTTACCTTACCTTGCCTTCTTCCTTATTCATCCCAGCTTAATAAGATGCCCACTCTCAAATGGATAACTGAATTTTCACATTTCAGAAGATCCACAAAGGCGTAAAGTAAACCCCTCACTTCGTCTTTATCTGCAGCGGTGTAGTCATAAATTGCTTTCACAGCAAATCAGCGCTCCGCTGTGAAAGAGATTTAGCAGCACCGGACGCAGCATTACGTCCACTTTCTGTAAAATCGAGACAGTATCGGGTTTCTGAACCTAAAATCAAAACACATTTTAAGGCTACTACTTTTCGAAAGTGGTCCTCGATATTATGATACAAAGATATTTCATAGTACATTGACAATCCAGTTTTTACCCACATCCTACACTAGTTTTGTTTCTTTTATTCGAAGAAACTTGACACCCAACTACTATCTATGACGCAATCAACAGGGTCGCATGTGCATTCGCTTCCGAAACGAGCATCAGTGCAGACTCATACACACAAGCAAAATCCTCTCAAGTATGTCTGGTACGTAGTGTCATAGTGATAGCTAATTTTGTAATAACTGCAATTATTGATCTAACTGATAACAACACAGGCTGCAACAGGCTATCATTTTATGTAGAAACGTTAGATTTCTGCGGAGTGCGCGCACTTGTATGTATCGCCTACACCCGACAAACTTCTTGTTTTCTGAAAGGGAGAATACACACATGTGGCTGCAACCACAAACAATAATAGCTGCACGTTTGCGTTTGGCAGCTGCCACAAATATGCCAATAATAAGGAGTACCACCACTGACTGCTATCTAATATCGTACGGTATTACGTATCCGAGGCATAACTTCCCAAACAGCCAGGCCGTAGAAGTAGGATACCTCCACACAAACATATGAACACAGGTACAAGAGTAGTGACAGGAAAGAATACACCTGGTGACTTGTAATTCTACACTAATTGGTATTCCTTATAGGCCTGTATGACGACCCATCAGGGGTTTCAGTTGTATCTTCAGCGCAATTCCACACCCGCAAGTGAAAACAATTGTCTGCACACTAGCACTGGATCACGCTGCACTTAGAAGCACGCCATCGCAGAGCCATCAACTGAATGCGTATATTACATTTTAGCGACACATTGCAATAGAGAATGCTGAATGAGACGGCAATCTTTATTGCCCGGCAATAGCAAACACGTGTGTGATGTGCAAAATCTCGCGCTTCAACTTCGTTCTATCGCTACCACGCATTACGCCACTTCTCTCGTGGTTCCAATAGACTTGTCAAACTCTGCTGATCAAGCTGTGGTCGCAAGTTGCAATTTACATCAAGATTTTGAACTCAGACCTTTTTTTAAACAAAAAGAGTTTTTGAGATAATAGCTAGTTGAAACAAAGTATGTAAGCTTCGGAGTAGCAGAACTGAACTACCAAAGAAATACAAAGAAAGCCAACGTGTCAGGCATGCTACGAACTCACTGTTTGCTTCATTCGTCTTGCTTTGTGCTGCAGTACCCCAGCTTCCGTTCAAAGGATCATAATCAGCTATGCTGCCTACGACACGTTGTTGAGGCTGTTGCGCTGAAACTTAGTCTTGCAGCAGCAACTAAAAGGAAAACACAAATACAACGGTATTTACTCAACAAAAGCATTACTGAATAGAGCTATGAAGCATAACTACTTGGTCACGTTTTTGAAATCTGGCTAGACATTCGACAAAGCCACACAACTGTTGGAAAAAATAGCTGTTCACAAAATTCACATGCCTGTAGCAGTGTTATCAGTCGAGTAAATTAATGTCGACTGATGCCCATGCGGTTGAGCGATGTTATGGCTTCCGAAATCGGGAATGGACACACCATTCTCTGGTAATGGTGAGCACACAACTCTGCCAAGCCCTGTAATAACAATCGCATGCAATTAATCTATTCTACTGACAGTATTATAGACCACGACGACATGAGCGTAACTCGCACCATGGAGAAGGCGTCGAAGACATTAAAGAAGTTAATAGAAAAAGCTACATCGTGTACAGTCCATTACCCACGGATGAGTTTGATCCGTGATCACTAAGCTGTCGCTACATGTTTCATCAAGGTGCCATGTTCATACTCAGCGTTTTGGAGAATAGGAGAAACCGAGAAAAGGCAAAAAATACGCATTGATAAAAGAAGAGGAGTAGAAGATCTCGTGAAAAGTTGGTTTCGCGGGCTCTACCATTTTCCTATCCTACCCTCTCGAACGATGAGTATGAACGCGACTTAAAGGCCCACGCTAATAGATAGCAAAGTTTGCAGCTGACAGCTCGGAAACTACAGGTGAAGGACATGAAATTCTACTTCACAGTATAATACTGTACCGTCTCATACTATTGAAAAAATTATTATAAAACAAAAACTAACTATATTAGTGAATAAATCGCTTATGAGCCAGTTGCTCTCGCTATCTCTTCATGACACGGCGTTTGTTGCAGGCTTTGCTGACTCAGCCTCTTCATCGAATCGACAACTGACTTCAACTTTTTACGTGGCCTACCGCATGTCTTTAATAATGTATTTTGAATCCAACCAACGCGATTATGTAAATACCTAGCGCAGCTTCCAAGATATCCATTACATATCTTATCTATAGAAATAATGGTGATACTCGGAATAAATGCTAATTTCTTGAACTAAAGAACAAGCTTGTAGCTTAATAACCTTTTATATGCCTGACAAATCCGGTATTCTGCTTAATCTCTTTCATACATAAAAATAATGAAAACAACTAGTAAGAACACTTTCTTTTTTTATTTTTTCAGACACTTTTTGTCTATATCCGTCACCACGCCGTATTTTTTTTATTTTTTATTGTTGCTGCAAGATAATTCACTTTTTTGATAACTTCGTCTTCGTCAATTTTGTATATAAGAAAACGTATTCAAGAAAATGGCATCTTCTTTAAAAGCGCGCTTCAGGCTGTGAAATTCAGCAGTCAAGTAGATATGCATTTGGCGAGAACATATCATCTTTCAGATTGCTCAGAAGTGATTCAAGAAGTTCCAAAAAGTGATAAGAACGTTGAAGATGTCTACAAATACGGTGGGAAAGGGCTTCTTAGACTGATAAAAAGAACTGTTCCAGAATTGATGTGAAGACTACAGGATTTGGTTTTCGACTTCAAAAAACGCAATCCTGTTCCATGGTATTTTCTCGCTCGAATTAATCGATAATAAAAAACCTAAAGCTAAGAATCCAATAATTATTCAGATATCTAGGATATCATTCAATGTAGCCTAAGCCTTCTTCCTCAGTGCGCTGAACATATTTTTGCGAATGTTTTTTAATACACTGCTCTCCCACCCAAATTGTCAAGTCGACTTTAACTGTTTCAATGTTTGAAATTCCAACCTATTTGTCATGTGCAACACTAAACAGAATAGAACTCTTTATAGGGGTGCAACATGACAATTTGAGCAGTGAGAGAAATGAGCAAACGCAAACTGGGCTCACCATAGAACGGCTGACGCCAAAATAGCATCCATTACTGAGAACGACTGACTAGCATGCTATAAAGCAAGAACTTAAGCCAAGTAAGCCAACTACAAGATTAAATGCATCTTCACAAGATCTTAAGCCTAGTAAAACTTCATGAAGCAGCGAAATAAGCGGGTATTGCAATGAATATATATAGCATTTGTTCATAAGCTTCATTTGGCCGATGCTTTGACTGCTGCAGACTTAGCTCCTTTCGTTGGAGCTGCTGACACTTTTGCATCTTTTGGCTGTTTTTCCTCTACTGCCTGTATTTCGGGTTTTTCCTCTTTTGCCTCTTTTGATTTGCCTGAACAGAGGAGTATTCTTGACAGACCTTGCGTTCCTTTGAGCTTTGCTATTATTCCAAAGTGTTTCATATGTTAACAGACATCAGCAGAATGCACAGTATATGCAATACAATCTTCACTTATGTAAATATAAATAGAAACATAGCAGAATTTCATAAATCGTTCTAATTGACGTTCATCTCCTCTGTGAAGTTGAGATGTTAAAAACTGCACTAACCAGAAGCTTCTGCTGGCACGTAAGTCGGACGAACTTCTTCCATTCTTTTCCTTTTATCCAATTCTCCAGTATAGGCGACTTGTGATTGTGCCTAAAAATAGAAATACTCAGTCAAACCTATATAAAAAATTACACCATAAATGATCTTCTGAAGTGTATTTCATTGATTTCTTCGAAACGCTTCTTGGGGATTTTTTCGGCACCGGTGTATTGGCAGTAGTAAATGGCAACCTCGAGGTGAGTAGCATGTAAGATAAAGAATCCGCATACCCTTCTTCAAATAAAACGCGCATATTCTTATTCTGTGCCGTACTATACGGTTATGGCTCCCCCACTTTCTTCACACTTCGGGGCGCGGACGAGTTGATAGTGCCCTCGGAACTGGCCGCAACCCAAAAAGGGATTGGAGTCGTCACGTTAATTAATTTTTTTTTCAGTACAGATGAATTCTCAATAAGTTGATTTAGACTGCATGCATTTGGTAGAAGAATGTCGGCAAAATTAGTTTAGCAAAAAAAAATCCTTGCATCATCGCTTTAGTCAGCTGCAGGCAAGCGGTGCCGAATATTCTACAGCTAGAAACCGATATTAACACCTGTTACCTTCCTTCTGGTTTTTCTGTAGATGTCATGTGGCTTGTTCAGGTGCAGTATCACGCCGCCTATGAAAAAACCAAAGGAACCAAGATTGAAGTAGCAGATGATCCGGAAATGGAGCGTCACAGAAAAAACATGCAGGTAAAACGCGTTACAATGGAAAATGAAACATATTGGTAAAAAAA
>MU869745.1:22815-41177 GCA_036418205.1 Ostertagia ostertagi | reverse complement strand
ACTTGCGGGGGCCAGCCGATGTACAAGTCAGTGTTTTTATCCTCCCAGACAAGTCTGGTACCAATTAACCGACCCCGGAGGGATGGAAGGCTTGGTTGGCCCGGGCGACTCACGACCCAGGATTTGATCCCCGGACCGCTCGCGTGGTAAGCGCGCCACTTGTCACTACACCACTTCCGCCCTATGCCACATTGACATACATAAATTATTAGCTCAAACAGGGGGAATTTCAACGAATGGATAAAATCTTGTGGATTGATAAAAGCTACCTCATTAAGGGGTTCTTCGGACGGTAGTCTGCACGATTACCGCTGTTGCGGCAGCAGCGGTCACTAACAGTCTAAGGAAGGAAGGAAAAGAATATTCCTGGCGCTACCCACAATTAGGGTGACCAATGGCTGAGGAACTCCTCGATCATGGCTCTGTACTATGCGAGAGTAGTGCCGAGAGTGAACGTACGCGCGGAGAGCACAGACGGCTCGCGCATGGCGAGTGTGAATGTCCGCGCGGGAGAACGTAACTGATCAGGCGAAAATCCTCGACGTGCCGTTGAGGAATCCTCGACCGATATTCACCCTGTCCACAGCTGGTATTTACCATCTCTGTGGGACAATTCTACCAGCATCAGAACAAAAAAAAAACGCAATTGAATATAATAGATTTATGAATTGCATACATAGATAATTAAAGTACATAGGCAGGAATCCAAGCGCAACCTATGTGAGATCGCTGTCAAACATTAAATTACTGTTGTACAAAGAGTTATACATGACACAAAGAAATAATTTCCAAGAAAAACGACACACACCTTCTTTGAAGGAGTTACGCTCTCGATGTAAGAGCAAAAACTGAACCATTCTCAGGTCCACACTACTCTTTACATTGAAAAAAAAATGGCAGCGAACGGTTATTACGCGTCGAGAAAACACTAAGCGGCAGACTGACTGAGGATCAAAAACGATGATTATGATAAGAAAGTCCATTACAGAGGAAGGCGGATCGAGGTAGACTCAATCAATGGGACCCTATGAAAGCTATAAAAATACACCTAAAACCCCAATGTGATGCATGAATCAATGCTTATTCCTAGAAATGAACAAATCAACAAATCAAAACCACAATGCATGCGGAACCCTAGACATATGGCTCAACTTAACTTACTACACAACAACATTTGAAGGAGACAACTCCACAGCTATTTGTCGGGTTCGTTTCAACCCTGAAAAAAAATCGAAAATTAAACCAAAGAAAAAGTTACGAAATGAAATATTAAGAAGCCCCTGAATTTCTGTTTTTTTTTCGGATACGTTTTCTTTCCTCAACACAATCATTACTTGCTTCAGATTGTGACAAGCTTTCGTAATGGAAGTGGTTGCCCAGGGCACCTAGGATATTGCTTCTGGTAGGGAAACATATCTCCTAAGACGTCAGGCTATTAGTACATTTATTTTTGGGGACGCCCCACTCACTGTGACTGGACGACCCCAGGGTCAATCGTAAAGCTGATTCCAAGATAAAGCGAAGATGTTCAAAACATACTACTACGCGTGAAGGGAGCATCCGCAAATGCGACTTTCTTTCCGCCTAAGCACCCCGACCCCTCAACAGTCGCCAACCTTAAACCTGTGGAAATCTCAAAATTCAGCACTTTCGGAATGTCTTCGAATGGAAACCACACTTTTTCCCCTTACCTTTCTTGGCAAAAATGAATGGAGTAGAATTTAAGGATTCTAGCCAAGAATACTATTCCATTGGCTTGCGTTGGCAAAGAGTTGTAGATATTGATGGTGTGTATAAACTGGATGAATGAACAAAAAGATAATAAAAATGTCAAAATCAAAATTTAGTCAGATTGTTGCATAGCTCATGGAGCAACCTAATATTGAAGACTCACTCGAGAAAGTGCAGCAGCACACTTGGGTAGCAGCAGGTTTGTGAAAGTGAAAAATCACATAATTATGTGCAGGGTGGGGGGGGGGGGTACTTCGCCCATGGTACACATACACTTATCGTCGCTCGGGTGCCACTAATGGTTAAGCCCTCCTTCACTGATGTCACAGTCCTCAGGATATGATATTTATATGCCATCACTGTCGAGCTCAACGAGGCCTACCGTAATCACAACTGCCTGAAGCTGCTACTACGATTATTGTTGAACTTAATAGAGGCAGTAGATTTGACTGTGCAGGACCCCTTCGAACCAGCGTGTCAGGTAACGTCTTCATGGCCCACAGTCTCGAGGACCTCGTTGAGTTCGAAGGGTGGACCATATTCCTGTGGAGAGATCTTCTGATGCCGTTGGTGTAAGTCTATTATAATATTGTTTGACAGATTCGAATGTGCTCTTCAGTAATCAGTGAATTCATTCGGTTCGAATTTAGCAAAGAGCAATCGCTCCGTTTGAAATATAGAGGGAAAGTGCCCCCCATAGACCCTCGCGGGTTGTTCGCTGAGAGTTAAAAATTGTTTGAGCGTAAAAATATAGAAGTTCATACGACACCCTAATACTAGTATAGAAAACTGCAATTCCTCTCGCATACCTTCAATCACCTCATTGCTTCTCTGTGGTGATGCACTGGAACTAGAACGTGTTTCTAACGCCTGAAACTCACCAGTTCTAGGCGTCGGGTACAGCGATCAAACAAAAATACTCACCTCGCCTTTTAAGAGCGCTCTCGTGAGTAAACTGTCGTTGCCTACGTTTTCAGATGTATGCTCTAAAAATAAACAAACATTCAACAACGACTTATAGCTGCATTACATTTATGGCAAACAAGAGTTTGGACCTTTAAAACACTACGGGTACGAATGGACATTTATGCAACATTTGCATTTCTGGAAATTCTGATGAAAAACAAGAATGTGGCATGTGTCTGTAGATTGCGCCAGAACAAAAGTCAAACAGTGAGCTCAGAACATAATGTAGCGGAAACTGGAGCCCACCTTTCAGCCCATTCAACGTTTTCGGCCTTCGATTTCTAGACCTTCGCACTGGTTTCGGCGATTCCCCTTCATTTCTCTACAATAAATTGCTTTCAACCGTTCAGCAACCTTGGCAAACAGATATAGAAGACAAATACATACTTCAGATCTCGAAGAAGACGATGCCTTACGGAATGTCACAGTTGGTCGACTGATCTGCCCGTTATGCGTAACGTTTTGATCCTTTCTGGGACTTCCCGTAGAAGATCGAGGATGACCGACAGGACTTGAAACTTTTCTACGAGACCATGACTTCGTTTTCTTCTCAGGTGGTTCCTGTGGGAGAGCCGCTTTAACCGCCCGCTTTTTTCTCTTCTTAGTGGCAGTTTCACTTGAATTAGATTCTACTTCGGTTCTTTCCTGTGCTGAAGAGAAACAAAAATAAAGCAGGAAAATAAAACTAGAATAACAACTATTTTGAAAGATCACAATTGTCGAGTGCACAAACCTGCCGCTGCAGTTGTTGCACCTAGAGTTCCTGTACAATTCGGCGCGCCACATTTGCAATCTGGTAGAGGGCACCCAAGGTTATATTGGATCATCTGGTAGTTGAAACATAATTCAGTACCTGTAAAACGTGTCCTATCCTGCGAAAAAAGAACGCGTATCAGAAACCTCATTTGAACGGACAAGATATTCCAAAATAAGCATTAACAGATTATAAGTGTAGTAATGATGTTATAAGTTAAATGACTCACCGGCGGGAACATCTTCGGTGGTATAAATCATTATGCGTTTGTCATACTAAAAGTGAAATTTTACGACGTCTTGATGAACTGTAACAAAACAGGGATCGAAATTTTCTCAAGTCGTACCTTAACAACGAAACCATTGGGCCGCTTCAGCCGACTGACTACCACATACACCGTCTCAACCTTGCAGTTTGGACTACACGAGTGGTTCAGAAATCCAAAAAACGAGCATTTTAGGAAGAAAAGAATGAACCAGAAATCAACAATAGAGGCAAGAGTAGGGAATTGACAGTGCATACCTTGCATCATTGCCTTTCTCCTTGCAATCAATGATGCGCTGTGAATCTAATGCCATCATGTAGTGTTTCTCTTCTGCATTTCGATGAGCCGTAATTTCCGCGATTCGCCTATTCTTTTCCTTGTGGCTTATCAGCTCTCCAGCGTACTCGGCTATGAATGCACCCTGAAAATGATCATTGGGAAACTTTTTAAAAATGGTTCGGCACACATTTGTCGTTATGAATCAACAATTAGGGTCGAGATAAGTAAACTTGAAAACCTCACCTTAGGGATGTCTCGAGCCGCGAATGCACCCATTCCCTTTCCTGGCGCTTCGCGTATCTCTACTGCTGGATTGACTTCCTTTCGTGACACTCCTCTGTTATTGCAACCACCCTTCACTGCTTCGCAAGCCTGAAATCATCGCAATTTTACAACTTTCCCAAATTCAAGAAAAAAGTCATACACGAATTGACGTTCAAAACAGAGAAAAACAATCTAAACAGCGTCAACAGGCGAAGATTGATTGCAAGCTCATCCGATCGAATTCAGGCGAAAATCTCCCAAAACGTACGCCGTGACTGTTGAAACTCGAGCAACTCGGCTTGAGCCATACGAAATGAAATCATCCAGGCATGTGCTCTTATGCGGTACCAGCGTCTCAGTCCTCCGCTCTGTCGTCGCCGAGTTTCTGCTCCCGCCTCAACACCCAGAATGCCCGTCTTGCTGGCAACCTTCTCTATTGTTAGACGAACAGGTGTTTCTTATTCCTCTTTCAAGTAAGACTGATCAGCTGATTTACTTAATTCTATTAACCATTGCCTCTTTACGACATGGATCAATGAAACTTAATGAAAAATAAGGCCAAATTTTGCGCTCAACAAGAATTTTAAACTGTCCAACATTGGCTCTAAATGAATACAAGGAGCATGCAAGCAGTCATAAGCTTAGCTAGGACTTTTGATGGGTAAAAAAAATATTGATTGAGATGGAAGATTAGCTCAAACTCTTTTTAGAGAAATTTAGCCTGTGAGAATCACTGGAAGGTCCAATGTTTCACTTCCAGGTCATAGCGTCTCAAAGCAATTCACCTCCCTCCTTTTGCGAAAAAAACATGCGAGACACCACTTCTGTATGATCACTTAAAACAAAAGTGAAATTCACAAAGACAGATCACGATTTCGTAGACATTCAGCACCTTTTAAGATGGTTGCCGAAATTTGGACCGCCAAAGGGAACGGAAGGTAAAGGTAGTGAGCGATGCAATGGTGAAGGAAAAATTGGGGTGGAGGGAGCGGGGAGGAATTGACCTAATACCTGCAAGAGAAGCCTTAGTTTGTCTCCCGTTAAATTTCCTGCTTTAGTATCAGCAAATCGGGCTGGAATCCTATCTCTGACCATTGCTTAAAATATGGCGAGACAACAGCTGAGCAGTCAACCGTTGGCGGGTCGATGATAATGTCCGGAAAAAAGACGGAGCTTTATAACGCCATTTCATTTTTCCAAACACAAATTTATAACGCACTGCCCTTCGACTGTTATTGAATGTTGATAACAGACACAATTAGGACAAATCCCACACACATTTCATGTACAAAATTGTATCACGAATATTGTACTGCGAGTAATGCGAATTGTCAAATAGATGCGAATTTTAATGAGGTTTTACCTACAATGAATGAAGAAAACAATAGAACAAAAGAGCGCGAACAAAAGCATTAAAAAATATGAGATAAATAGCACTGGTACTACGATGAGCCGCAAATATTGACTCTGTTCTTTTGTACCTTGCATTTGCAATATTGCACGATTTGTACATTTAGAGTTCGGGCCACATCGGTCATTTTCTGAAGGAGGACAGTCGCACATACTGTCAGTTTCCTCGCAGCCATCAAGACGGGGCTTTGGGCAACTCGGATGGTACACAGACGTCTGCAACAGCAATTCGTTAATTTTAACCCGATCATTGCTAATCTATGAGAGCTCAGCGTTTATTCATGAGAGACAATGCAATTCACCTTTATCTTGGTGTACTTCTCAGGAACGTAATCAAATGTAGGCCGAGGGACGGCTAGATCATTTTCCATCTCTTGCCAAGCTACAAATACACGGCATTATGAATGTTTGACAAATAGCAGCCGAAAACAGGCACGCATAAAAGAATTAGACGAATCGCACGAACCATGACGGTAAGGTTTTCTCTACACAGTTTGGCGATTAATCTAGGATTCAGCAAAACATGGCTTACAACATTCCTAGCAGGAATAAAGCTACAATGTTGGCGCCGCCCCTTTACCGAAAGAAAACCGGTTCGATTATAGTGTGTCCATACTTGTCTCTTATATGGTAAAAATATATATACAAATGAGTATCATAAATCCACCAGAGTATGTCAAAGAAAACCGCTTCAAATGCTGCAATTAAAAACGATAGTTCGAACAGAAGAGAAGAAAAAAGGAGCTACTGCAAGAGGTGAGCGGGGGATAATTTGCCGTGAACAAGAAATCTCGTTAATGTCTATAACATCAGCTTATCACAAAATAGCTGTGACAAGAGGACAATTGAACCAGATCTTCTTTGTATCGATCCCAGCAGACCTTCTCTTAGACTTTCAGATTTTTCATTCACATGAATGCTGGATTTCCGCTTCACAGCGTTTACTTCAAACTTCCTGCTATGATTAACCCTTTCCGGACCGCCTGACACACATGGTGTGTCAGGAACTTCAAGAGCTGATTTTTCCAAGAGTTTGGTTTTTCGATAAAATATTTTATGTTGTTACATACCTATGTAACAGACTCATGCCATATGTATGAAAAAACCTAGACTTTAGGTTTAATCTAGGTTCTAAAATAACCAAAGAGTAAATGGACTTCCACTTTGGGCTCAAAGAAAACAGTTGTAGTTCGCTTGAAAACACTTAAAAACGAAGAATTTGTGAAATATCCTGCTCGTCGTATCTGATTCTTATGGATCCAATCGTTTTGGGCACGTTCTACTCCCTTTTTCTCCATACCAACTTATTTTGAACAATTTTCGTCCCTTCCTCCCTTTTTATGGCCCTTTCCCTTTTTTTGCAAAACAGTTTTCTGTCAAATTAATCTTATATATTCTTCGAGACATGACAAAGACATAAACGAGACAAAATAATGGCTTTAGTGGGAATACAGATTAAATAATATATTTGCTTGCCGCGCAGCATGCGGCCGTGAGCGCAAAAAGTGCGCGTCCTAAGAGGTAAGGTTTATATATAGCTTACTATTGAAAGTAGCACGAATGGAGCAAGTCTTCTTTGCGAGTACAGATCAAAACGTGTACAAAAAATCAAAACAACTGTGGAGAATTTTGCTGCTCGGAATTTTGAAGGATTTTTGAGCAAAACTCTCCCGCTCAAGAACTCCGCACTAGGAGGCTCGACGCCCGTCTCGAGATAGCATCGAAAGAAGTACACAATTTCATCTGGAGTCAAGTAAAAGCTTACGCTTTGATGCAATGTTTCGGATACTCCTCCAACTTTGTTATCGTTGCAGCATAGAACCTGAATGACAAATACGAAGTCAACTTGATGGCTTAAATTTGAGAAAAAAATGGACGAAAATTATTTTTGCAAAAACAAATAAATCAAAAAAAAGTTCAAGAAAAACAAAAACTACAAAGCAGTAAATAGTAAGAGAAAGTAAGGCAGTCGTCGTATAACAGCGATTATTTCTTTAAGTGCAACTACTGGTGAATTTTAAAAAATTCGCTATAAACTGACACATCGCTTTTAAAAAAGGAGGTATGCAAAGTTATAAATCACCTTGAAGAGTGATTTCTACCAGCAACTTCCTTGAATGCCATTATAAGTAAAAAAATCAAAACAAAATCTGGAGTACCAAACTCATAACAACAACTACAATAGGCAGTGGATACGATAATTCACTGTCTGCGAGGGTAAACATGCCCCAGCCGTCCAAACAGCTTTCCATGGCGAGAGGCACTTAACAAGGCAGTATGCATACTGCCCTTATTCATGTTTCCATTGACATCCGCTTTTCATCCCACGAACATGACTACGAACTCACGATATCCTAAACTTGGCGATCACTGGCTGTCCAATCCGTAACGTTTCGCCCAATATACACGATTCACACAACGGTTTGGGGTTGGTGTTGTGCAGATCTCGACAATTCAGCGTAAGGCAACATTCGTGAAATGACCTCACGCATTGGGAACATCTCAGCAGAGGCTCCTCGCCTAAAATAAATAAAAAAACTCACTTCTTATAAACATTTGCTCTATTGCATTTGTCCATGAAAGCATACGAATATAGGAAGAGGTGGCGCAAATTCTGGTGTGATGGTAGAGTAAACTATAGGAAACACACACGGGTTCAAAAACAGATAGTGAGTCAAATGACGCAGTATTCTAGCGCGACAGTCGTTCATGAGATTAATTTCAAGCTAAGATGACTCAAAAATTTGAAATCTCCAAGTGATCACATTCCCAGGAAAATTCTAGCAAAAATGCAGCATCGTCGAAAGGAAGTCATGTTGAATGAGCAATGAATAGCGCGCAATTTTTTGCGAAAAACGAATAGCGAACACAGTTATCTTACCTGCGTTTTCACATTCACAGCAAAACGGTAGGTGCGAGCGTTTGTTTTCCACCAACGGAATAGATTCGAAGTCACAGTGCGAATGGCAACGAGTAAATGTCTGTTTAACCTGCAAAAAATGATATTTTCAAGAACCAGTTCAATAGGAAGGGAAGTGATTTGTTGCTTAATTAAGACAGTGAATGCGACACCGAGGGCTACTATCCAGACCCCATTCCACCTGTTTTTGTTTTAATAATCATGGCTATCATAGCTGTGTCTGGCTCTACTCATGTGCCACAAATGGGTACCTTTAAAAGGAATGAGAAAAAATAAACAGGCTCTGAAAGTAGTGAAGCAGTAATGAAATATAATAACGGCCATCTAATTAATCAAATCATTCATCACAATCAAAATGTAGAACAAGCATACATTGAATCGTTATTGAGGGAATTAGCTTCAATTTATTTAACAAACTATTCACAACATATTCAACAAACTCTTTTCAAGGATATCAAGGAATGATAATAGATAATATTGATGATTCAAATTTTTTAAAAATATAACCCATTTAAATTGTTTAGCAGCAATGAACCTTAAATGCATCAGTGTTATCATTAATCTACATACCTCTACTATGGATCCCTCCTTCGTCCTAGCCGGTACAACGTCATCATAAAATTCAAATCCAGCAGGGGAGCACTGCTCATGAAAACCACGAAAACAGGAGTCGCATTCTACGAGCTTTCCTGAAATTGCAATATATGCCGCAACCAGGGTGAATATCGCTTGAGGATTCCTCAACGGCACGTCGAGGATTCTCTGCCCGATCAGACACGATCTCTCGCGCGGACATTCACACTCGCCATGCGCGTGCCGTCTGTGCTCTCCGCGCGGATGTTCACTCTCGGCACTACTCTCGCATGGTAGAGAGCTATGGTCGAGGATTTCCTCGACCGTTATTTACCCTGGCCGCAGCCATGAGGACGATGTGGATTACTCAAGCCTTGTACGAAGATATATTTCGGAAAAGTAGATAGTTCTAACGTTTGAGCCGCCGTAGGAGCCATTTGGACTACCACACAGGCGCAACCGTCAGCTATGTGAAGGGAAGAAAACCTGATATGCACAAATGTAGGGAAGTTCTAGAATATCACAAGGAGCGAGGCGATTCAGTGAGCTGGTCTGAGTTCCTTCCAACACAAGGTCGTATTTGGGATTTGTAGATAGGGGTCGCGCTTAAGATTTTCAGACGGTGGGTCCTATTTCAGTCTTTTTCTTGTGCTAGGTTTGGGGAGGTGATTATAATTTGGATTCCAGAGGGCCGTAGCGATGGAAGCTGTTATGCTGTAGAGGAGGGAAAATAGGGGTCATTTAAACGCGTTTTTTTTTGCAAATTTTCAAATAATATGTTGAATGGCCGAAATGATAGCATTTGCAGCTTGGAGGGCACATTTGGAGGAGCGGACTGGTCTCGAAATCAATCTAAAAAGAACCACGGTGGAATAGGACGGTTGGAGAGGGAAAGGGGGGGGGGGCGAATGAGAGTCTTTCAGATAACCTCTTTAAGGCTGGTGTCAGAGTCCGCGATCCGCTCTTCGCGATTTTCGCGATTTGCGCGATTTTCGCGATTTTCGCGATTTCGCGATTTTCGCGATTTT
Source organism: Ostertagia ostertagi (assembly GCA_036418205.1). NCBI lineage: Eukaryota > Metazoa > Nematoda > Chromadorea > Rhabditida > Trichostrongylidae > Ostertagia > Ostertagia ostertagi. The sequence goes on along the minus strand of MU869745.1, from coordinate 30,987 downwards.
CGCGATTTTCGCGATTTTCGCGATTTTCGCGAAACCTGCGATGGATCACAGGAGTTGGAAGTGCCCGATGAATACTGCGAGGTGTTGTTTAATCCTGCTGCGAATTCTGCTTGGCAGTAAAGATTGGAAGACGAATGTTTGTGGTTCTACTTGTTTCATGTTCAATGTCTATTAGTTCATTGAAATGCTCTTGAATCGTTCCTATTTTTTTCAGGAATCAAACCAAACCAATCACAAAAATTGCAAGTGCCCCATTTGAACAATTGAAACACTGGATATGAAACAAGTGGAATCATGAGCAGTCTCCATTAAACCATAACCATCAAGCAGAAGTGACGGCGGGATTGGAGAACACCTTGCAGTATTGATGGGGCACTTGTGATTTCCGTGACCCGTCGCGCAAATCGCGCAAATCGCGAAAATCGCGCAAATCGCGAAAATCGCACAAATCGCGAAATCGCGCAAAGGATCGCGGACTCTGACACCAGCCTAAGGTTGCTACTTCATGACCTCTTTGGTAAAGAGTGTCTTCACAACGGACGGCCGACCATGCTACCAACACTGAAATTTACAGGAGCAACTTGTACAAAAACTGACCAAATATCAAGTCAGATTGTGGTACAATCCATTGCTAACAAACCAAAAACAACAAAATCGAAAAAAAGCATACCTCGAACTGCCGTAGTTTTCCAACGCTCCAAGTAGCAAGTGGAGCAAAAATGCAGGGGACATATAGTTTCATCAACGATTTTTCGAAGACAATCCACACTGTACTCAGCAGCATTATAGGCCTTGAAAACACTACTGATCCTTAGAACAAAAGACTACGAAAAAAAAAACAGTACAATAAACCATCTAAAAAGCCTCAAGCAGGCGCAAGAGTGGATCATCGATACATTACTCATGGGTGGAGAGGGTTGCACCGAGAACTCTGGGAGAAGAGAGTCGTATTGCCGCGGCCATTCGACGCGATATTCACGTTTTTGGAGACAAGGCAAGGCTGATTTTGGACTTTGCGGATCCGTGGGTTGGCCAGCGTTTGGACGCACTCATTAAACATAACCACGACTGCTGGCTTAAATTGCACGCATACGTCACCTAATTTCGTGAAAAAAAAACCAAATATTGCAATGGAAGTTGCCAGGTTCCTAGATGATAGTGTTATGCTGCAATTGGATGATAAACCTGCTACATATAATACAACAACTTACCTCAATGCATTTCTCATGAAACTTCGTGGTACAGAAACTACTCGCAGAATATTTTTTGCCACAGCTAACAAGATCTCCACCTTTACCACAGACGAAACATTCACCTTAAATGAGAATCAGATTCTCCACAGCACAACTTCTATAATTTAAAACAAGGAACCCTTCAAAATGGTACCTGAGACGGAGTAAGTCCCCACTCTACCGACTTTTCTGCTTCTTATGGCATAGATATCTGCAACTACACCATAAGTTCGAGAGAAATTTTCTAGAAAAGTGACTATGTCTACCTCGCTTAGGTTTCGAACATGAAGGTGACCTCAGCACAGAACTGTCACCATGAGGTTTATTCGTAGATGGTGAACTAAAAAATACGACACTAGCAGACTCCATGTTGGCACATTGAACAGAGATATTTCTAAAAGTAAAAATGGTGACAGTAGGGTTCCCGTCGCAATAAAACCAATTTAATGATGCTAACTGTACACAGAAGGAAATCAAAAATGAACAATTGCACTTCAAATTTACCATGAGCAGTGGAATTAAATGAAATATTACGAATTATACTCTTCACAAGTTACCTGACTACTCCATTACATACACTGGAAACCGATGGCCCTTCACCATGAGCGACAACTGCCCGCTCAGCTCCGCCACTGTCTCCTGGCGCTCTTCCTCTAGGGATTTCGACATTGCAGGTGACACCATCTAATCCATTAGACTGATTGGACAACGTTGCTTCGCCATTTCGTACAGCTTCAGGTGACTCCAAGCGTTCTGCAATTCTCATCACTCATTTAGGCCGATGCCATAGTGGGCGAATCGAGCGACTTGCTAGCGAATCGATCACCAGCGAATCGAACTTTGTGCCATCGAATTGACAGGGAGCCGAACGATGTGCCAGCAAGTTGAAGTATGTACCAGCGACTCAATTGTGCCATCGAATTGACAGGGAGCCGAACGATGTGCCAGCAAGTTGAAGTATGTACCAGCGACTCAACACTGTTTGAAAGTGGCGGGACGGAAGTCCACTCAAAGGGACTACATTGTTTGAACGTGGCGACTTCCTTTAAACGTTGGGTCCCGCCACTTTCAAACAGTGTTGAGTCGCTGGTACATAGTTCGACTCGCTGGTGCATCGTTCGATTCGCTGGCGCAAAGTTCGATTCGCTGGTGCAACGTTCGATTCGCTGGCGCAACGCTCGGATCCAGCGATTCGCTAGCGAATCGCTCGATTCGCAAACTATGACATCGGCCTAACGCCGCTGTATCACACGGTAGGATAGAAGGATATGTGGAGCATTGAGCACTTATCACTTTTTTGTTCATATTTTTGGCGGAAGTGGTGTAGTGGCAAGTGGCACGCTTACCACGCGAGCGGTCCGGGGATCAAATCCTGGGTCGTGAGTCGCCCGGGCCAACCAAGCCTTCCATCCCTCCGGGGTCGGTTAATTGGTACCAGACTTGTCTGGGAGGATAAAAACACTGACTTGTACATCGGCTGGCCCCCGCAAGTCATTGTATAGGCCACATCGCATTCAAACGCCACTACGAATGTACAAATGGAAGTAGAATGCGTGCCGCATCCCAAAAAGGGATTGATCAACGGCAAATGCTTTATCCTTTATTTTATATTCAGAGCTGTAATAACTTTTTGAATACGATTTGCCTATACATGACTAACGCGGAAAAGCCGATGTACAAGTAACCGTTTTCATCCTCCCAGACAAGCCTGGTACCCATTAAGGAAACCCCTTGTAGGAATGGTGTGGAGCATACCCCCGGGCCTTTAGTTGGCCAGGACGACGGATGACCCAGGATTTGATCCGCGAATCATGCAATGGTAAGCAGTACCACTTGCCGTTACAATATTTCCCATCACACCAGCAGCAAAAAGGAAAAATAAAAAAGAAGAGTATCATAAGCTTTCATCAGAAAAATCAACAGCGTTGAATAGCAGGGAAGTCATTAACATGTGCACCATGCTATTTTCTTGATAAGAGGAAGTTTTAATCCACTTCTACATCTGACCTCAATGAGGTACTGTTCACAGAGTGCGACCTCGGCGAAAAGATCATAAGCCAAAAAGAATTACATACGTAATGACTGGTCATTAGACAAGTAAGAAATTCCTACAATGGGAGGCCCGGCGAGGAGTTCCATACAAATAGATCGTTTCATTCCAACCCTCTGAGCGTTCTAACGCTCGCCAGTCCGCGTCAACGGTCCGTTCGGACAACATGAGTTGGTATAGGTCTCATTTGCGGTTTTTGGTAGGGAGGGGGCACAAGTGGTGCTGAGGTAGACAACTTTGAAAATTGCGAATGAGTTCGCGCTTACGAGACGAAAAGATTGTGGTTGTGTGAAAACACAGGTTCTTGACGTCTTTTGCTAGCAATTTTAATGGAAGCTTCACAGAAAATAGATGCAATGGACAATCTGTTGTTTGATTATCACGTTATCTACCGTATGACAAGCTGTCGTGACAAATCCATGCGGGCAAAAAAAAAGCGGTCTCACACGCCAGATAGTTGAAATGAGCGAGGCCGTAGACATATTTGATTTTACTTATTCATTAGCTATTATATGAACCATTTTGGAGTGAGTATTCATCGCTCCAGCGCAAACTGCCTCCAGTCTCTGCAGTATTACCTAAAATTACTTATTAGATGATACTCCATTCCTTGAACCTAGTCACCCCCTCCCCGCACGTACGATGACCGTTTTAAAGGGAAAAAAAGGAAAACGAAGGCGAAGTTGGGGTGTGTTGACAGGTCCCAGAACTGAATACAGCCGCAGTGGTGAGGTGATGGTGGGGGTAGGTGTGTCCAATGGGTTCTGTCCCTTTACAGACAAGTGATGTAACAAAATGAATGTCGAGTGGAGGGGAATGTGACTACTGCAAGGGATCTAAAGAGAGCAAAACGTAGTTTTTCGCTTCGGAAGGTGTTAGTAGCGGCCTAGCAAGGCTTAACCAGGGTCAAGCGCCCGTTGCCCAAAGAACAACGAGGGTTTGGCCAAGGAAAGGGGAGGGAGAAGTCATAAGCTCAAGTACCAATCGCAAAGTTTTAAGGTGCCAAGGCACGGGTGAAGGAAGACAGACTTTCAACTGCACTGCGACTACGCACCACAGACGATTGAATGGCGCATCCCAGAGCGAGATTTCTTACTAAATACGTCATGTCCCAGTGAGCACAGTTAAAAATCTTTCAGAAAAACTCTATGCTTTTAGGTCAAATAGAATTGGAGGAAAGCGCAGCAAATTCAGCGGATTGACCACAAGAGTCCTAATAGAAACTTCCAGCGTGGCAGTAGAGGCTTTCTTTTCAAGATAAATCATGTTAGCATATGCTTTTTGGAGAGTTGAACATATGCAACAGTTCGAAACTTTTTAGAAAGAAACAACCTGAGGTTTTTAAATTTTTGTACCCCATTTCAAGAGACCGCTTTTGAAGAAAGATATGACCTTTCAAATGAAGAGATTACTATCATGTCTAGGTCTACGCAAGAATTTGCAAATTACTTCTATTTGGTGCGCCGAATTTCATACGCGGACTTAGCACTGTCCACCATTCTCTACGTTGGTGATGGCCCATACATCGATGATGAGCATAAAAATATGAAAAAAAGACACAAGCGTGGCCGTCTTGTCAAAACAGAGCTCAACAAGCTAATAAGAGTCTCATTTCGCGGAATTCCATGCCAATTCCTTTGAACTTTCCCCCATCACACAACATCTATCAAGCCACTACTATCATGTTCAACAGTGAACAAATTTCCGTACCACCCAAATCTAAAAGTTCGGTGAAGGAAAAACAGTTTCAGCCATCGTATTCTATGACAGGACTAATTGAGAAGACCCGACAAAACATGCAACGGGAAGGCATACGCTTGAACATGAAACACTCAAAGTTGAGAAATTATCCAAATCGTTACATGGACCTGAAGCTCACCATGCATATCAGCAAAACAAGTTATTCAAAATTCTCATTAGATAGAAATGGTAACTTACTCGCAGTTGATGCGTTGCGAACATTCATCGCAGGTGGAGCATCGCTTGATAGATTAAAAATGTCCTTAACCAGTTTTACAATGACCTCTGAAGCAGCCTTGTCACGAAATCGAGTTGCCTGAATAAGGTAGTTGCACAATCAGAACATATTCAATTGCCAAATTTTGACCAGACTGCTGACTTTTTTTTCCTGAAAATTAATCTCAGAGCATGCATTCATCGCTCCCGCCCAAACTGCCCTGCGTCTCTGCCGTATCGACATCGAGAAGTGCATGTCGATGCAATGAATAGTCACGCACCTGATGGTGAGGGGCCTGGCTAGCTTTATCAGGAGTCGTACAACGTAGTCGACTAGATAGTGAATAAGGGAAAAGTGAACATATGTTCAGAGATTTCGACACTAATACAGATGTTGATTGACCGATGCTGTGGTTACAAGGAGTGCAAAACCTTGGGAAACACGATGGGACAGTCGCTCAAGCAGAGGCAACGTCCATATTATTCCTTGTGAAGATGGTCTTGGCTAGTTAACTTTGAAAGTGAACAATGATATGGAACCAACCTCAGTGAAATCTGCTAAAAAGTCGAGGTGAGGGATTTTTCCACGAGTTCCGCCACAAAGCACAGCGATCATCTCGCGGAAGGCGTCAAGCGTAGGCCCTTGAACGAATACAGATGATTGCAAATTACTTAGATGATGATTGGTGGATCGGTACACATTCTTTAGGTGCTGGAGCTTCGAAATTTTCGCGAGACTCAAAGTGTCAGCAGTGGTCCCAGAACAGGCAGCGAAAATGGAAAATTCGCTATACGAAGGTAGGCTTGTTATACAGAATGTATTCTAAGCAATAATTTCCGAACGATTCAAATCAAAGAAAGCAATAAAAGCATAGCTACCTACAGGAGTTGCCCCAAACAAAGTAAAAGACTTAATCCTGACGTTTTGCCCGATTGCCTTCCTCCTCAATAACTCTTACGGAATACTATTTTCAAACCAAATTGCACGCTGATCTATGTAAAGTGGGAACTGCTTGGTTAATCAAATATTGCAACTGCAGATTCTTTCAACATCGCTGAGAATAAAATCGCGCACCTTCACCCCCTCATATGAGAAAAACCTAACGTTTTTTACCCACCTTTCGCTCGTTTTTGTGGAACTCCCATACGAAATAACATATCAAGAGCGGCGTCGAGTTCCATCGATCCATCGCCATTGGTACAACTCGATTCCAGTACGGTTCTACTCTGAATTCGAATGTTATCATTACAGAAACAAACTTGGAAACTACAAGTGAGAAAACTCCACCTCTTCATTAGTAATCGCTAACCAGTTTATCATCAACGTGAAATCATTGCTCAAGTCCGACTTGAAGCCATCAATAAGGATTTCGGGACACTGAAATCAAGACCACTCATATTTAGAAAGATGAAAAAAGCTCCAAGTGCAACAACCTACGCTTTTCTTTGCGATACAGTGAGCCCATATTTTATAGGTTTCCAGCCGAAGTTTGAAGTGTTCATGAATTTCCATATCAGTTAAATCATCTGCCACTTGAATATTCGATATATGACTGAAATTTTCCTTTGAGCTAACAGGAATTTTTCAAACTATGAGAGAAACCGACTTTTTTGTTAGTCCATTCGACGTTTTCTGAAGTTTCTGATGCTTTACCTTGCTTGGCAAGCCGATGGCATCACCTTTCATTACTGAAAAAAGAACTTTCAAGTAATTTTGGAAAGATTGCGTTATTAAGCAGTTACATTTACATTCCCGAGGGATGACAAAAAATCATAGAAGAACGATAAAGAAATGAGGCGCAGCGGCCACAGACAGGGAAACAGGCGAAGATCGATCCACTCGGAGTACCGATGAGCGCGTCGCCATCGCACTCACCACCACTTCGGCAAAAGACGACCTCGTACGGCAGAAAAACTCTCATGTTAAGCGTAGAATGATTTCGAATTGAATACGTTTAATAGTCCATTGGCACTAAACAAGGATTCCAAGGTCTCGCTAAAGCTAAAAGGATGAAACTTACGCATTCGGCAGAGATAGGGTATTTTTGGCCGACTACAATTGCATTTATTCTCGGCTTGCGATAAACTGCGTGGGATTTTCGTCTCTGTAAGTCAAAGCAAAGTTATGGGTTCGCCGGGCACTATCGCGATATACGGGTCATTACGATAGGATGCATTTAAACAGCATAAAACATGTCTTTTCGTGGAAAACGGGACTAAGCTTCAGACAGGGGAGGAAAAACTCAAGATATGTGAGCCATGCTCATTTTCAACGAGCTCTTGCCCCCTCCTAAACTTCTTCCTAGGGGATGCCCTCGTATATTGCGATAGCGCCGTATGCCGCTTCAATACAACGGTACGCGTTATTCTACCTAAGTCAGGATTTGAGAACTATATAATTCACTGATACGCTTTAGCTTTAGCTCACCATAAGCAACATTAGGGCGGCACGGAGAACAGCCGTTATCTCTGATCTTTATAGATATTTTGGATTTGTGGATGAACGTCTTTTTGGTCCCATTACCACACACTAGAGTAATGCAAACTAAAAAGGGACCCAGGATGTGAATATTGAAAAAAATTTAAAAATATGAAACAAGGAACCGAAAGCTGCTATACCCTATGAGAGAAAACAAAATCAAAAGAAACAATGTTGTTCCGATTTTTCTGTTCAAATTTCTTCCAGCCAAATTGGGTCAAACCTGCATCCTTACTAGCCATGTCCTTCCTGGACCGCTTGCCGTTGATTCGGAGAAGCCGAGAGTTCCAAGAAGATCTCACAAAGCTTTCCTTAGGGACGAAAGCTATACATTTATTACCTACACACAACTACAGTGATACCGCTGAACTCCTTCGTATAATTATTGATGGAAATGACTTGTTTACGATCATTACATCGCATTCATCCACATTCCATAGGTCATGGAATACAAG
>MU869745.1:979-15284 GCA_036418205.1 Ostertagia ostertagi | reverse complement strand
CAGAAAGAGGGCAAATAATGCGTGAGTAAGAAATCATGAGCTAAGAGTCTGCGATAAGCCATGAACTAGGACTAAGGTAAATGATACGTGAATAAGGAATTATGAACTAAGAGCCTGGAATAAGCCATGAACACTTACTAAGGTAAATAATGCGTAACAGAGGAGTTATGAACTAAGAGCTTAGATTAAGCCATGAACTTGAACTACGGTAAATGATGCGTGAACGAGGAGTTATGAACTAAGGAGCTTAGATTAAGCCATGAACTTGAACTAAGGTAAATCATGCGTGAACAAGGAGTTATGAACTAAGAGCCTAGATTAAGCCATGAACTTGGAACTACGGTAAATGATACAAAATGAGAGAAGAAATGCATAAGATATGCATGCACTGATGTCATGCACCGCTGCCGACTGTCCTCTGCGTCTCGTAGAAGCCTATTTATGCGTCGCTTCCATCAGCGCCTTTAACAGAATGTTCAACAAAAGTCTCACCCACTCAAAACAAAGAAAGCTTCAAGTTGAGATTTTTACGAAAGATAAAGCTTTCATGTCAGAAATCGTATAGTTCCGTGCATGACTTTCTACCTGTCATGGCTCGAATCACAACGTTCGTGAGAGACGTAGTGTATACGGAATTGGAGAACCTCTACAGGGAAGATCATACCTTCTTCAAGGTCATCGTCGGCGACTTCAACGCTAAGATTGGCCCAAGAAGAACGGCTGAAGAACTTCACATCGGTACTCACGGAATGGATGGAATGAGCAGGGCGAAAGACTGTCTGAGTTTATCATGTCGACCAACACCATCCATGGTAACTCACAGTTCCAAAAGCCCTCTCACCTTCGTTGGACTTGGGAGTCACCTGATGGACAGTTCCATAACGAGATAGACCACATCATCTTCAATCGAAGGTTTTGCCTGACCGACGTCGCTGTTGTTCCGAAGTTCTACACGGGATCGGACCATCGTCTCCTCCGCGCAAATTCCACTTCTCGATGCGTGTTGAGAGAGCAGCAAAGTTCAGGAAGCGAAGCCCCAGGACAGTCATCAACTGGGACCACTTCGCTTCCCTCGTCAGCTTATGGGAGGATTCCGTCATCGAAAACATCGACGAGGAGTACTATCGGCTCGTTGAACATCTTCACGATTGTGGCAAGAAGGCAGAGAGTTTGAAAGTCACCAAGGGACGTCTGTCTCCGGAAACTCTCGAACTGATACGCCAGCGTGGAGCCGCACGAGCTGCAGGCAATCACCGACTCCGTCCGAGCTTGTGAAGCTAGGCAGTGAGGCTGGCACCTCACCAACTAGTGTTATCAGTAGTGCCGTGAGCGAAGAGATTGTGTTGTGTGCATTGAGCTGGACGTCTCGAGGCATCAAATAACAATAGACTGAGTAGCAAAGTCTTTAGCGGATGAATTTCTAGTGTGAGTCGAAGCTATGTACTAGCGATTTTTCATCACCATTCTTATCATTCTGCAACGGTGGATGCGCCTCCATGATGATTCTTCTTCTGATTCTGATGACCAAAATTTTAGGAGCAACATGAAGAAGCACTTCATGCGATCACAAAGCAACCTTGAATCTAACAGACTCAGGGTGATGCCTCAGTTCCCCTTTCCATTAAAGAGCAAAACAGCGTATAGAAGTGTCTCGTTAGGATACAAAATTAATGCTCGAAAATAAATTGAATATGCGAAGAAACTTCAAGTTCTTCTATCTGTGGCTGCGCTGCGGCGTTAGCCCAAGAGCGCGGAAATTCTTCCATAGCGCTGCTCTCCGTTGATCTTTGTTTGGTTCTAATTACATCGAGATTCGTCCCAAACTATCTCTCCGCGCGTAATGAGTGGAGTTTGAAGCGGTTGGCACAAAAGACTTGCTCTGAGATACGCCACGCACGCGCCTGTGGTTCAAAGTTGCAAAAATATTTGGAAATCTATTTCCTCTTGCTATGACCACGACTTGCTCAATTTTTGGCACTGCTACCACGCTCTGTTGCGACGAAGCGAGCTCTCCCTTAAAGCTTTGCTGAAGACAGATTTTTCACGATATGTATTTAGTAATTCACGCGGAGAAACACCTCAGGACGAAACGGTCGAGCCTGGAAAGAATAATTATTTTGAGTTTATGACAACTTCATGTTCTTTGTGAGCGTTCCTCCCCAGCCCTTCATCCACCGACCAATGACGCTACCGCCGCGATTTCGGCTGCGGGTCCTTGAGATTGCGACCCCCCTTCGGTCCATGACCAAGGTGCAACCCCTTGCTCGAACAGTGCGAACGAACTGTTGGCCCTGCTGGTGACTCATCTGCACTGGCGAGCAATGAGGGAAAGTCCTGTCCATGCGCGGGATGAAACTTTCGCAGGTGATCAGTCATGCCGTCAAGCAGAGTGGCTTCGTAGGAGCTCGAGAAATAAAGTATGTCAAAAGATGGCTCAGTCCAGAGAAAATCTTAGAGCTGCAAAACGTTGCTTGAAGCCTTCGTGGTTGCACGAGCGCCTTGTAGAAGCATGAAACAGCTTAAAACAGAAGTGTATAGTGTAACATTCAAAACAAAAAGGAAATAATTAAGCTATACGGTCGACATTGCTATTCAGCAACATGAATGCTCAAAGACACAGTCCATAATTAAGCTGGTAGGGTGAAAGCGCTCGATTATAAAGGGAGGGACATAAAAAATCACACATATAAGGTAATACGACGTTGGGAGTATTAGGTCGATCAAAAAGTATCGTTTAGCACTTGTACTTCTCTGCATTGTTTTGGTATTTCTTTCGCAACTATTCAGGAAATTTGGATATCATCTTGTAGGGAAGCCGGCCCTTCCATATGAACGATAGGTTCAAGGTGTATTTGAAAACCTTCGCCGTTCTAGTTTTTTTTAAACCACGGAAATCGTGATTTTCGACTGTTGGCAGTTCATGACTTCAGACTCGGAAGAAACACTCCAGAGGCAGCTCGTAATATGGCGGCTGCTTTAACGAAAAGCAGAATATGCACAGCGAGAGATTACGTCGCCAGGTTGGGCTTGAAGAAATAAAGCTCGAAAGTGATGCACGTAGTAAGAGGAATGCCCCCAATATACAGGATTGTGCAAAAGAAACGAAAGGAGCTCATCACAGGGGCTCAACTGCAAGTAGAGCAGGAGAGGTTGGAGTCTCTAAGAACATCGTGCTCAGCCGCCTGAACGCTATGAGGAAGGAGCAGAAACGTCGTCACTCTGTTCATCGGACTGACCCATGCTGGCAGCTCGACTCGTTGCAACGCGCATGGAGGTGCGCACTTGGACTCTACATTGCAACAGGAAGGAGCCGCTTCAGAGATGGGTAATAGTGCAGGATGAAACTATGTATCTGAAAGTGGTAATGAAAAGATTGCTCAATGTGCTAACAAGTTTGAGTTGCCTTGGAGCATCCCGAAACCCAGAGCGCTTCCAAAAGGGATTTTCGTCAACGTTTGGCGACGCAGCCCACGCAGAGTTGTGATGCTTCAAAGTTAGGCATGCGAAACGGCAAGCGGTACTTTTTGATCGACTTAATACAACCACAGCAGTCTCCAGCTTCTCTCTCCTTCTTGTAACCTCGGCATCCGTTGTTCTTATTTGTGTTAGTTTCTTGTGCCGTACGAGGTTGATAGGTGGAACATTTATTAGTTCGGCCTAACGTTTCGACAAAATCGTCGTCTTCTGAGGCCTAAATGCGGTTCAAGGTTGAGACTTACGTTCTAATCCACCAAGCGCCTTATCTTCTCTAGCGGTTCCGACATTCCGTCAGGAGCCCACCGAGAAACATAATGAAAATAAGTTTCGAAACTCACCCCGGGGTTCCACCGTTTGCGCAGCGTTTGCGCTACCACACAGAGACGTTACCCAGTATGAAAAGTAATACACGCATTGTCTCCTGATTTTAGTGAAAATTAGGAGACGCACGTACGCTTCATTCTATAGCTCGCAGTGCGGTATATACGGCGAAAGATCACTTGTTATTGATGGGCGCTCATTTCGGCCGTTCATTGCTGGTTAGAATGCCTCCAGTGCTTTTCTCGCAGTAATTTCCGTCTCATGCGCCAACACCGTACATTTATTTCAAATTCAACGCCATTGTGCTCCTCGAACTTATGCCTTCCAAGAGCTGTTGAACGAGTACCGCGTCTCATGCTAGCCAAGGTGTTCTCTTTGATGCGAATGGCTAGAACCCTTCCTGTTTCTCCAATATAGGTTGAGTTACAAGCCCTGGCATTCGATTTGTAAATTACTCCCCTATATGCACAATCTCCTATTTACCGTATGGACAAATAACACAACCGTCTGACACACACTGCTTATCATAGAGCCTGTTTCGCACTAGTTGCCGTCCGATGTTTTCGTTGGGAATATTAACCAACTGAACATCGTTCTGCAGCTGTGCTCTTCTAATGCTCCGTTGAATAGCAGTGCTCACTTTGTCAGATATAAAGGGGAGACATAAGGGCAACTTATTTGACGCGGTACCCCTCTTGGGGAAGATATGCCCACTTTGGTGTCTTTGTACCGCATAGCCGTTTGCGATACATGTGTGTACGGTGCGGTATATGGCTACGATGTGTCCTCAGAATGCGTTCATGGAATCCTCAACATTCTAGAGTGGAAGCCACTTTCTGATTCTTCACTTGACAATACCAGTTACACCCGTATATATCGCTATTCATGTACTAAGATAACTTACTATCTCGTTGCTTGGTTTCGGCTCTCTCATGTCGGAAAACACAGGTCGTCTTCATTCGCAATTGCTCCAAGTATATGTTTTGTTAGTTTAACAATAATATGCACTGCGATTTACCCCTATCCGCCACCTGGGGCGCGCCACGTAGTCTCGCCACCAACCGGCTAGAGATATTTCAGTGAGAGAGGACCCTCAGTGAAAGAGATCCGTGGACCAGTGCATATCATTGGTCGGGTGAATAGCTTGTGGATTACAGACAGCAGGCAGATTGGGCGATAGTTGCCAATGTCGTCCAAGGTCTCCCTTCTTGTACAGCAACACGGTCCTGCTGGTTTTCCACGGAGTGGGTACCTTGCATTCCGACAGGTAGCGCGTGAAGAGTCGAGCCAGAGTTTTGATGATAACTGGCGGCGCATTCTTCAGATGTTCCGGTTTGACCCTGTCGAGACCGGGTGCTGTACGATTCTTCACCGACTTGATGGCGTGTCGGACTTCGGAAGAGAGAACTGAGGGGACGACGTATCCATCCTGTTGCGCAGATGGACATGGCTATCGAAGAGATCCGAGTAGAAGTCGTGGATGACTTTCTCCATTGCCCTTCGGGATGCAGTAACTGTTCCATCCGGACGTCGGAGGCAGGTCATCTTGGTCTTGTAGCTGGCAAAGCTTCGGCGGGCATTGCGGATGCTCCTCCCAGCCTCTGCTGCTTCAGCTAATACTGCTGCTCTTCGCTCCTTGAGATCTTCCTTTATCGCCTCTCTGCATAGCTTCGCAAGCTCGGACGTGAGTTGGTGATTGCCTGCAGCTCGTGCGGCTCCACGTTGGCGTATCAGCTCGAGAGTTTCCGTAGACAGACGTCCTTTGGTGACTTCAAACTCTCTGCCTTCCTGCCACTCTCGTGAAGGTGTTCAACGAGCCGATGATATTCCTCGTCGATGTTTTCGATAACGGAATCCTCCCATAAGCTGACAAGGGAAGCGAAGTGGTCCCAGTTGATGACTGTCCTGGGGCTTCGCTTCCTGAACTTTGCTGCTCTCTCAACACGCATCGAGAAGTGGAATCTTGCGCGGAGGAGACGATGGTCCGATCCCGTGTAGAACTTTGGAACAACAGCGACGTCGGTCAGGCAAAACCTTCGATTGAAGATGATGTGGTCTATCTCGTTATGGAACTGTCCATCAGGTGACTCCCAAGTCCAACGAAGGTGAGAGGGCTTTTGGAACTGTGAGTTACCATGGATTGGTCGACATGATAAACTCCGACAGTCTCTCACCCTGCTCATTCCATTCCATTCCGTGAGTACCGATGTGAAGTTCTTCAGCCGTTCTTCTTGGGCCAATCTTAGCGTTGAAGTCGCCGACGATGACCTTAAAGAAGGTATGATCTTCCCTGTAGAACTTCTCCAATTCCATATAAAATGCTTCGTGTTTCCTCGTCGTAGCTGGATGTTGGTGCGTAGGCGACGAAGATTGTCAAAGCAGGAGTTGAACCACATCTTCTCAATCTCAAACGTCCGATTCGGGTCGTAAGGCTTTCGTACGAATCGATGTTTATGGCCAAGTGCGTGTTGACGAGGACACCCACACCGCCAACGCCTCTGCTGTCGCATGTTCCAAGGAACAGTTCTTCTCCAGTATCGAAAACGGCGTGTAGCGGGCGGTGCCTTCTCGTCTCGGTCAGTCCGATGACGTCGTACTTGATCTTCCTGGCCTGCATCATCAGATCTTCGATGTGAGCTTCGGATGCAAGCGTTCGTGCGTTGAAAGTACAGATCGCCATCTTAGTCCTTCTTTCGTTTAGGCAGCCTATCCGGGCCCTGAGATTCTAGCAGCCTCTCCCGAGCGGTCCTACCCAACGCTGCCGTATTGGGGGCTCCCTCAGGTTCAGGGGAATGAGGCCCATCCATATTGCTGTTTTCGGCATATTGAAGGCACACGAGTAGCTTGCCAGGCTCTGTCGTGTGGGCTAGGATAGACCTCCAGGTAGTTAGCCACGCTATCCTGGAGCGGAACAAGGGGCTTATTTTTGGAGGCGGCCCCGAATCGCCTCCCATGTACTTCCCAGTCACTTGAATGCAAGCTTTTGGCTGTGCCGACATGCAGGATACCAACCGCACACACACAGAGCGCACCACACACGCAAGCATGCATGGATGCGCCTGAGTGGAGACAGCTGGTATGAATCAACACAGCACTACAGAAACAGGGAGTCCATCCCCTGAATCCACCTGCGTCTCAGGGCAAGTACATGGTGGCTTTTGGTCCGCGATCTGGTCGGATAATCATATCCTTTTGTGATTATTACAAAGGAGCATCACTCGGAATGGACTGCAAAGCCGAAGAACCAAAATGTTAGTCAAAGTACAAAGAAAAGGAACTACGAAGTGTTAATAGAATTAACGGCCTTTCCCATTACATTCCCAGTGTAGTAGGGTAAATAGAGACCAGATTCTGGGAAAACAGGTGGGGGGATTAGTTTGCGAAGGGCGAGATTGTTGGCCAGATGAGATTTTCAAAGACACACTGAATGACAACTGCTATGACACACGCTGTAATGAATCTAACGGCAGAGAAAGTCACCGGCCTTTTCTGGGTGAGGAAGCACCCGAGCATAGATACTGTTTCGTGTGGATCTCAGCATGGAAGACAGAAGCAAGGGAATGTGCAAACAATGCCTCATCATAGCTGTGACTGTGGAGCACCTGAAACGCTTTCTTCCTGATCATGCCTTTGTGCAAAAAAAGCTGATTCTATTTGGAAAAGCATGAGATTTACAGAGGGTGAAGCAGTCCTAAGTCAAAGTTGAGTAGTGCCCTCAGATGAGAACTGGATCCGCTCGGGATCGTGTGGAGGAGCGGTGCGGAATGCTGTAATGGTAGTTGGTAGTCGACAGCAATACGATCCATGCTGAGCTACACTAAACAACACCGGTGCTATCATCCACCCATGAAAGTTTTTCTACCGTTAACATCCTTCACGTTGATGTGTCACATCACTCCGATATCTAGTATCTCGAAACACGGAACTGGGTTTGTACAGCGTTCGGACTCGGGATAACGTGAATGAGATATCATTTTCACTCGAAGTACTAAGAAGCTAGTTAGGACACATCTCACTTTCTCTATTTGAAAACGGTAACCTTTTCTTCAGAGTACCCCCGCAAATTGACAACATTTTGTTCCCGGAAAAGATTCTTCATACCCTCATTCACCTACGCCTTGCTTCTGTTTAGCCTTCCAGGTTTGATATGGTGGAACACTTTATTGGTCGACGTTTCGAACAAATCGTCGTTTTCAAGACCTAAAAATTGGTTCGAAGCTCTAGTTTGTAGCCTATCCGCTCACACCCCACTAGTACCAAATGTTACGCTTCTCAGTAATCTCAAACCAAGATAAGTTCCAGCTAAAACCAACCTCTTACGGCTCCACCAATACTGGGTCCCGCTCGGTTCCGTGGACAGCTGACGAAAAATGAGACACCCTCACTCAAACGTAGTACGTGCAGTGCGTGATGATCTCACAATTCGCATAAGGGAATGAAAGGCAGGAATTCACTCGTGACGGCCATGCACTCATTTCGGTTGTTCAGCTTTGGATTTCGCACACGGATGTAAAACGCTTCTAGCATTTTTCTAGCACCGACATCATGTTCCTGGGTCAGGATTTTACATTCTATATCAAAGTCATTGCCCGCATGTTTTTCAAACCGGTGCTTGCCAAGCGGAGTGAGAAGGCTTCCACGTCTTTTCCCAGCCAGGTGTTCTTTAACGCGTATACCTAACATCCTGCCTGTTTCCCCAATATACGCTTCGCCACAGGTTGAACATTGAAGTTGGTATACAGTTCCTCTCAATGTGCAATCTCCATGCCTTCCATATGGACACACAATACAGTTTTGTGTAGTGCATGTACGATCGTACAACCTATTGCGGATTAGCAGATGTTTAATATTGCTTTTTGGCACGTTAACTAAAACTACGTAAAGGACATGATTATATATGTACTTCGGAATGTACCGCCCGTGTTCGGTTTGGTTCGAGAAGCTCTAGCTCTTCGACAAAAAGTCGTACTTACCCGTCAATCGCTTTATTTCCTACAGCGATGCAGGTCGACCGCTATCCTCCCGAGATTCATTACAAGTAAGAAGTTGGGATCATTATGTAATCTCACTGAAAATCACCCCAGGATTGTAAACATTTACCGTCAACTCCTGGGTGTGGCTATCAAACAGAACAGTACAGTACTCGCCGTTTGAAATCGAAAATTCACGCGAATAACGCGAATCCTCGTTAATTTCGTGAATTCGTTATAACTCGGCTCAAATTGAGCTTTCGAAAATCCGAAGATATCTTTGAATTCAGCTCGTCGGACACTATAAGAATGAATGATACTTTGAAAAAGCTCCATATAAGATTGCGCCATGCACTCGATTTTCATCTCAAAAAGTAGTTGCTCGCATGTGATGTGTATATAATCCCGCTTATGCGGGCTAACCGCTACACACAGAGAAGGGCCTCAAAACTTACCCCAGAATGCGCCACGTACTCAATCTCATCCACTACATTGTGAGATTAGATGAATGTTATTTTCCGAATTCTTAGATCTTCATTCTCGTTAAGCTTTTACTGGCTTTTATTCCCTTTCTCTATATTTATTCTGATATCTCTGTTTATCATATTTCTAATCTATTATCTATTTTCTTGCATTTCCTCTGTTTTGTCTGGGTATTATTATGTGAAATTTTCCATTTTCAGAAGAGATGTTTTGCAGAAAACTGTGAAGATAGCGAACAATTTCCTTCACTGTCATAGACTACGGTCACTTGTCTGTAAGGTATATGGAAAGCTTGGTCGCAGGTGAGCGTTTCTTCCGTGGTGTGACCCCAAACATCACCCCTTGTCATGCCTTTGCCCCCTATTACGTGACAAGTCCCATTTTTAGAGGAATGTTTTGTAGAAAGCTGTGAAGGAAGCGAAGAATTTCCTTCACTGTCGTAGACTATGGTCACTTGTCTGTAGGAATTATGTGGAAAACTCGGTCGCAAGTGAGCGTTCCTTCCGTGGTGTGGCCCCAAACATGCCTCCTCGTCATGCCCTTGTGGAATGTTCAGATTTTTTGCATTTCCAGATGAACTCGCAGACCTGAAATGTGCCCCGTTAGCTTCCCCGTGAAAAATGCTATCGAATGATATGCATTACTTCCCCAGTTGAAACTTTGGTTTTTCACCGTTTTCAGCCTTCCCCTATTGCCATCCCACGATACTGCCCCAAAATCTCAAAGTTTCATTTTTCGTCGAAACTTTGTCTATTGGGGTAATTCGATGCCCTGATTACGAATATGACATTCATTTTTGATGCTGGTGTCATTTGGCGCCAATTTGGCGCCACAGCTGTTTTCACCAAATCTGCTGAAACTTCGTCATTTGGGGTTATTTGGGGTCCTGATTGAAAACGACACCCGTTTTTGGCGCTGGCGCCGTTTGGCGCCAATTTGGCGCTACGGCTGTTTCCACCAAATCCGCTGAAAACGTGGTATAGGGGTTATTTGGGGTCCTGATCGAATAACATCCAGTCTTGACGCCGGCGCCATGTGGTGTCACAAACAACACTTCACAGTCAGAGCGTACTCTTAGGCACCTTTCTCAGAGCGCCGACTGTCAGACCGTGGAAAAGGTCATCGAATCCGAGACTTTCTCACGACAGGAAGGAGCCAGACCGTGGAAAACCGTGGGCTAAGCCTTCACTTCTTCACAGGAGATGCCTGTATGCGTTGGGCAGAGCAGCAATTCGACTGTAAGCTCTGGAGCTGTCACTGAGGATGGTTGTACCAGGCTCGGATGTTGTTAAAGTTTAAAGTTTTAAGTTACAGTTCTCGAAAAAAGAATCCTTTCGGGCATGAACGTAGACCCTGGTCTCGTTCGACGGTCCAGTGCGGCACGCTCGACGATTGCAAATCCAGCCGTTGTGCCGTTCGTCGTTGATCAGGCTCATGGATCGTTGACATGAATGGCATAGTGGCACAGACATCAACCCCATGGATCGCAACCAGTAAGTGCAGATTATTCAACTTGAGCGTCTCGTACACGTCCTTCAAGGCTAAGCCCAGTAGCTCTCATTGACGATTGTGTCGCTAAAGAGTAGCAAGAGCCATCGTTATTCTCCGTTGTCGAAAACGTGAAACATGCTTCTGGCTCCTTCCTGTCGTGGGAAAGTTTGATTCGATGACCTTTTCCACGGTCTGACAGTCGGCGCTCTGAGAAAGGTGCCTAAGAGTACGCTCTGACTGTGAAGTGTTGTTTCGTGACACCACATAGCGCCGGCGTCAAGACTGGATGTTATATTCGTGATCGACGAAGTTTCGACGAAAAATGAAACTTTGTGAGTTGGGGCAGTAATCGTGGGATAGTGCCCACCCAATGGCAATAGGGGAAGGCTGAAAACGGTGAAAAACCAAAGTTTCAACTGGGGAAGTAATGCATATCATTCGATAGCATTTTTCACGGGGAAGCTAACGGGGCACATTTCAGGACTGCGAGTTCATCTGGAAATGCAAAAAATCTGAACTTTCCACAAGGGCATGACGAGGAGGCATGTTTGGGGCCACACCACGGAAGGAACGCTCACTTGCGACCGAGTTTTCCACATAATTCCTACAGACAAGTGACCATAGTCTACGACAGTGAAGGAAATTCTTCGCTTCCTTTCACAGCTTTCTACAAAACATTCCTCTAAAAATGGGACTTGTCACGTAATAGGGGGCAAAGGCATGACAAGGGGTGATGTTTGGGGTCACACCACGGAAGAAACGCTCACCTGCGACCAAGGTTTCCATATAATCCTTACAGACAAGTGACCGTAGTCTACGACAGTGAAGGAAATTGTTCGCTATCTTCACAGCTTTCTGCAAAACATCTTCTGAAAATGGAAAATGTCACATAATAGGCCCACTATGCCTGCTGAGAACTGTTCAAAGATTCCACTTGATATACAGAGGATGGGATATTGAGAGCAGAGGGAACACGTAAAGCCAGTAAGCGCTTGAAAACGAAATGAAGATCTAAGAATTCGGAAAATAACATTCATCTAATCTCACAATGTAGTGGATGAGATTGAGTACGTGGCGCATTTCTGGGGTAAGTTTTGAGGCCCTTCTTTGTGTGTAGCGGTTAGCCCGCATAAGCGGGATTATATACACATCACATGCGAGCAACTACTTTTTGAGATGAAATCGAGTGCATGGCGCAATCCTATATGGAGCTTTCAAATCACCTGTATCACCTGTCGTCCCGTTGATCGTCGATTTGCTCGAGCGGGCGCCAGCAACGTCTCCATTCGTCCCTGTCGCGTGCTAGGTGGTCCAGTGGATCCTCCTTGCTCGAGGGACACGAAGTCCATCATTCCTTTCGTTCAGAGCTTTCGTGAAGAAGTCTGACCATCGGGCCGGCGGTCGTCCAGGTGTTCGTTTGACGTCCCGAGGGATCCAGTCGGTAACCGCTCTGGTCCAACGGTCATCGCAAAATCGCATGACGTGTCCGGCCACCTTATCTTCGATTCCTTGGCGAAAACGGCAGCGTCCCTGATCTTCGATCGTTGGCGTAGTTCGGCACTCCGGATTCCCCTCTGCACTTGCGTGTATAGGGTTACTCCTAGCATCGTCCTCTCGACAGCGCGTTGGATAACGCTGACCGCATGCTCGTCCTGCCTGCGCAGAGTCCAAAGTATTCTATTCGTGTTATCAACACGCGAACGCGTCCGCATCGCGGGTGAGCTTCTTATGGAGCCATCGTGCAGTGCAGCAGTTAAGAAAGTTCCCTAACGAGACCTACGTTCCTCAGCTCCTACCTGCTCAACGTTTTACTCCATCCAATCTTTGTCTTCATGATGATCGCAAAGTAGAAGGATAGAATTTCACGTACTATCGCAAGAAACGTGGGCATTGTAGTGGCAATGCATTCGAAACCGCATAAAACATTTCCTTCTTTCGAATGGAGACTAATGGAAAGCCTCAGAAAGGGGTGGAGAGATCCATGGTGAAGAGCAATTTTCTTTTTCCCTGAAGTTCCAGCCCCTCCTAGACTGAGTTCCTGAAGATGCCCCCGTATCTTACGATAGGGAATTTCAAGCTGGACCTCCACTCTATGAAAAGTTTATTTCCTACCCTCTCTGATTATTATTCAGTCTATTTAGTCCTCCAGGGTATTCGACCAGAAGGCGAGTCCATGGGGGGGGGGTCCATTTTGCCAAGACTTCATGTGGATGGCTTAATCCTATCAGAATTTTCCATTAGAGTCACTTGAGTACTACGATGCACTGGTCGACGTAGATTTCGACTCATTTGGGGGCTGATTCAATTTATGTCACTCGGCGTCACCCAATTAGGAACATGTCGCAGTGACCTTAATTAGCTGTGGATCTGCCACGAAAGACGATGTGCACTTTGGTGCCGGATACGATTCGTCTTCTTTTTGTACTCAGCGCACGCCAAAGAACCTTACTAGACACTTACTGGTGAGAAATCGGTTTGTTCTCATTTAGTTTCGAACTTCTACTTTCCTGAACTGGTCTTGTAATTACATTCATTTCCAATATATTGCTACTATTCATAAATTTTCTGAATACGCTCAAGCTCCCCTTAAGAGCACCCTTCAAGTCGCGCTCGACCAGAGCACGCCATGTCTTCGTCTTCCTCTGAGTATCGTAGATTTGATTGAATACAATTAACGGCAACCTATAAAAGCTCATAGAAACACTTCTAAGCAGGTGAATCTTATTGGTTCAGTGAAATATATTCTGCATAAGGCAGTTGTTGTATTCTGCATAAGACAGACAGATATGTGGGTTTTTTAAACCCTTTTTTCACCTTTTTATAACAGTGTGTAACTGGAATAAGCAAATCTAGACGGATTTGTGTAGCGGCAAATAGCGCTACTTACCTGGTTTCGGAAGTCGAATTCCTTGCCGAATTTGGTCTAGGCCAACAGAACCTTCCAGCCTTTCGACTCGAGAGTCTCGAGTTGGCTAGTCTGGACCAGGTTTATCTAGAAATGAAAAACACCGATCCATCCATTCTCTGAACCCCAAAAATCATTATATAGGCTAAATCGCATTGAAATGCGTCACACCCTTACCATAGTGGAAGTAGAATGCACAGCGTACTCCATTATGGTCAAAGCTGAATGCTTTATTCTTTTTCTTTATTATCACAGTACAATCGCTTATCAGTACAGTCGTAGTCAGTAATATCTGCAGTAACCCTAGAAGATTATTTAGCCGGAAACCAGTCCAACTACCCAAAAAATATGTCTAAGGCTGGTGTCAGAGTCCGCGATCCGTCGCAGGTTTCGCGCGATTTTTCGCGATTTGCGCGATTCACGCGACGGGTCACGGAAATCACAAGTGCCCGATCAATACTGCAAGGTGTTCTCCAATCCTGCCGCCACTTCTGCTTGATAGTGATGGCTGAATGACGACTGCTCATGATTCCACTTGTTTCATATTCAGTGTTTCAAATGTTCAAATGGGGCACTTGCAATTTTTGCGATCCGCGCGAATCGCGCAAATCGCGAAAATCGCGCGAAACCTGCGACGGATCGCGGACTCTGACACCAG
>MU869744.1:24336-39245 GCA_036418205.1 Ostertagia ostertagi | reverse complement strand
TCTGGGACGGCTTCTTCTTCGCTTGGCGCCTGCAGTTATCCACCTCATGGCCACCCTTGGAACTCATTGTTGAAGAAATAAAAATACCTTGTCTAAGATCTATACAATGACGACGTGGTTGTGGACTGGTCAGATATGCTTTAGTTCGAAGGCCTTCCATGCTTATGAAAAATTTTCATTGATGTATTTCGTCGTTTTCTTCTTAATTCTTGATAAGGCGCCACTTCCCCTGAAGCGTCACTTATCCTCGCACTGGGTAGTCCCCTACCCAATTGACTAAGTAACTTTCCTTATCGTCTCCATAGTCATCATCCCCATATCGTGGCCAGTGCACTATTTATTTTACAGCTACCCATACTTCTTCCGACTGGACTCTTGAGATTTGTAGCCTCTGAAGGTGCTAACAAAAAACCTGCAGATTCTTAAGGACTTAATTGTTGATGTGGCCGATAGTGCTACTTCTCACAGGCTAATTTCAGCAATGTCATTCAGCCTTTCGGAAAAAGTTAAAACCGCCTAAATTTCACACGGTGAGGCTCAACAAGGCCAACGTTCACGTCGGAACAGTAATGAGATTGTGTCATTCGTCTGTGCTCGCAGGGATGGGCTGTACAGTATCCGCGGGTATTTCGGAGGGCAAACCTTCCTCGACGTTCCGCTTAACCCTGGTGGACAGGCCTCTCTTGCTCACAGATGCACTAAATCTCATTGAGCCCATTGTTGGTTGGGGATTTTTTGAGCACGGCCACCCTACCTCACATGCTTGGATTTTGCCATGAACGCACAAGACATGAGTGGGAGAGAATCATTTCAGTAGTAGTCAATATTTAGAGGTTATCTAGTGTAGAGCTAAAGTTTAACTCAATCAATGGCAAAAAACGCCTTCGCTCTCGTTGCAGAGGGCAGCTAAGTCACTCAACCTGAAGCGACAGCGCCCCCAAAACCCAGATGATTCGAAAGGGTCACTCTGAAGTTCTGGTCGCGTCTCGATAGAATGTCTCAAGTACATCTTCATCATATTAAATTATGCGGATAAACGGCAGTTAGAAACAAAATGGCTGAAACGAGCTACTTTTGAAGCAAAGAAGTGAATCGATGGATGATTTGCCACTGGTATTAGCTCAGGGTTACCTATAATATGAAACGGTGCAGCGAAAAATTATTACTAAAAATATCTATTCATAACATTCAAAAAAGACTTCTAGGAATAAAAAATAGTTTGCACAGGAGAAGGCGGAGAATTTGCCCTTCTAGCACGAGCCTAACTCCGGTGAAAAGGGTTTTTGGTGGGGATGGGAAGAAGGAACACTCCCTTTTATCTCCTCCTTACTACTGAAGAACACTTCTTGAGTTTCTCTAGTGCAAGGGTAAGATATGCGTGAAAGGCACCTTGGAAAGGTAATTTCAATAAAGTGGTATTAGGTAGCTCATCTTTACCCTGGAGCTCCACACTCCTTAAAGTAGGTGTCCATTTCAGTGATCCAGAACCGTTTCCTCAGACCATGGCAGGCAGAAATGTGAAAGCATCTCAGGTTTCTTTCCACATTACTGCTTATCAGAACTCCAGATGAGTCTATTACGTGTCGTGAGCGCTGTTATTCTTATCTCCGATGTTATAGAGCACAACGGAGTTGGCTCTGCGAACTCTAGTCCTACTGACCGCTCGACTATCGAGCCACTGGGCGTCGTTCATCAGTTGAGTAATGCTAGTAGGCCCCTCTGTTTACAGTGGCCCAAAAACCCTATGGTTTTGTTTATAGATGTTGCAGCAGGATGGAAGATTTGCTTAAATCACCGCTCAAAAGTTTATATGGTGTATGGGTTTCATCTCCAACGACCACTTTGACCTACCACCTTTTTTCTGGCCATAGCAAAAGGAAATTCGCTTTCACCAGAGCGTAACTCCTTTGAATCGGAGAGACAGTGATAGTTTCCCTTCTATCGAGGAACGTAACCCAAAAGCCTGAAGAATGTTTCCGGAGATTGCTGAAATCGTCGCATAGGGTGGATAAACTTCATCGAGAAATCTATGAAAGATGGGCCAACCCCTATAGTGCCGATGTTGGACAAGTCAGAAAATAGTGTAGACTAGGTCGTCGAAAAAATCAGTACTGGAACGGGTATGGTTACACTACGGAGCGCTCCAAACAAATGATATCCCCATCACACAAATGGTAAATGATCGACGGAAACGGCCCAACGCACTGCGCATTAGTTAGTGAACAGAGCTACAACTCAACAAAAGCGAACGCTGATTCTTTGGAGCCTTTCATCCCCTCCCTTTCTCCGGCCAATGTTCATGGAACAATTTTTCCTTAACCATTCCTTTGATGTTTTTCACAAGCTCCTTCACATTACCAATACAGCACAGCATCACACCTTCCTAGTTTCTCTTGAAATGCCGATAAGGGAGAATCACTGAAAGGTGTACCGCACACTACATGCCTGCTTCACGTGAACTTTGTTGGAGAAATTCGCATTAAGAAAGAAATTCAGATATTGATGGTTTTTTTAAGGACTGATGAATGTACAACAAATGGTTTCCTATTGTTCCACGGGTATAATCATTTTTGGAGCAGTAATGAATATCATCTTTATCTATGTGATAAGGAACGGAACAAGGACCTGTGTTGGTCGAGTCTATAAAAATATCATGACATGTTTTGCAGTGTGCAATATCGGCTTTATAATAATGGAATTCATTGCCAAGCCTGTAGGTTGCTTATATATTCACAAGGCATTCAGTAAAGACTGATAAGTGAGAGAAGTTGATCAAGTGTTCTGATCTTCATCGTCGGAGCATATCAGGTCTTTGTTTCCAATGTTTTGACGCATCGTTTAGTGTTGATCTAGGGTATCCACATATACGGCACATCTATAGCGGTAGTCAGCAATGGTATCTTTCAACGAGTGAAACCATGGGGTTTTCTTTCGCTCTGTGTATTTCTAGGAATGTATGGTGTCACAACCGCCCTTCTAGCGTTTCATTTTGTCTACAGATATATCGTCGTTTGCAAGTCAGTATTTTGTTTGGCTACTACTCCTAAGAAATTTTGTCGGCTGCATAAAATAAGCGAACAGATAAAGTCTAGTCTCATCTCAGTACACATACTCTTCTTCTGACCATAAATTGATAAGTTCAGGCCACATTTGCTTCGTATATTTCATGAACCAGTCTGCATCGTTACCGTGACTGTATGTGTTCTTTCTTGGGGTTCTGCATATGGCATCATAACGTTCTATTGCTTTGCCTCCAGCGACAACTACTACAATTATGCAAATGCGTCTATTTATGCAAAATTCGGAGTGGATGCCAACAGACTGTCCTACTTCTGCGTCTTTACCCATGTAAGTTTTGAGTGTTCTGAAGTGAATCATTCACCATGAAATGAGGTTACTTTCAGGAAGTAAAAGAAGATGTTACAATAATTAATTGGCCCTCAACAATAGGCCTGTTCATAGTTTTTATTATGATGGTATTCACGTTTGCCCTGATGATATTCTGCGGCTTTCAAATGTACCGGACACTAAAGAAATCTTCCATGAGTCGGAAGTCAATGAAGTTGCAGACTCAATTGTTGAAAGCGTTAGTTGTACAGGTAGGGCTCTTCATGATGATTTGTTTATTCTTCGTCTTTGAGGAAATGTATTCAGGCAGTCATTCCTTTTTTCACTTCATATTTATCACGAATCGTGATGTACACAAGCGTCATTATGGGGCTTCGTCCATCTCCGTAAGTGAAACTAGGTGTTAGTTATTTGGTTTGAACCTTCTACCCAACATGAACGAACACTTGCTGGAAAATTTTATGTCTACATTAAGCTAGCGAAGTTTGAGCCATGAACTCTATAATCTAATCTAGTGGGACCTATTGAGTACATGGCTATGAGGTGCGGCTTTTTGTCCCTACACGGGATGACTTTTTGTCCCGGGAGTACATGGTCATGAGGTGCGGCTTTTTCTCGCTACACGGGATGCGTAATTGCTATAATAGTAATTTCTGTGCAATTTCTATGCGATTTCGATTTTGTAATTTCAATTGTTTATTCGCTAGGCTGAACATTATATATTCCCCATCTATGTTTACATTTTTTTCCTTGGGTAGCCCTTCAGTGAATCTTTTCCAAAATGTGGTCTTCTCCGCTGTGTCTAGATTTTTTTTGGTACTTGGCCTTGGTAATCTGCTGGGCAGAGAAGGGGTTTTTAGCTCAGCACCAAAATCCTCCAGTGGGCGCACCTTGTCAGCGTCTATGAACCAATCTCGCGAACAAGACAATCATTGTCGCGTTACGGATGTTTCCAGCGAAGTGGGCACGGCGAATGTTGCAATACTGCAAAGCTACCGCCAAAATTCCAGTGTGGAGAATTTCCAGTTGAGCTCCCCTAGCTATGTTTCAGTGACAAAAAATGACACGCAGCGTTGAAGAAACTGATCAAAATCGAAGGCGTTGTTGCACATTTGAGCAAGGAGTGACTTTCCCATTGCACTATTCAAAACCTTTCCTTCATCGCGGTAGAATTGGTAACATTGCTGAATCTTCCTCGGCCCATAGATCAGCGTTTCCTCGTCTATTTCTTTTCATATTCAAAATTGTCGCTTTATGGCATTTGTGGTCTTTCCAACAGCGGTGCCTTGAGCGGCACAGACTTGCGACTGTGCAGAAATTTGCGCCAGTGGGTGCCAAGACCCCGCATGTCCATGATCAGGGTCATATTTGTGATCAGCGCAGAGTATAAATTCCACATAAAAGTTTTTGCCATATTCGACAGGGAGAATATTCGTGGCGCCAAGATAGCGCCGGTGCAGCACAATTGGCATAAGCGCCGCAGATAAAATATTCGTAATCAGCGTATCAAATTAGCTATGTAGACGGAAAGAACTCCGCAGAAGAATCTTCCTGTATCTCTGTGTTCCCACGCGGCGGATCCTTCAAATCCGCTCGGTAACCCAACAAATGCTTGAAGCTCTTACGATTTTTTTGATAATAACGTATTAGGCCGTCTTTGTCTACTAGGTAGGTGGAAACAGTGCAAATGTCCTAAAAGCTGCTCTTTATATTATTCCCCCGAATCGAATTGCAATGTATTTGTTCCGTTCGCAAAACAGTTTGTTTTGGCATTTTCTAGGAACATTGTGTATTATACCCTTAACTTGCAACTCTTTTCACCTTTTTTGTAGCAAAAGCCATGGTTCTATGGCAACACAGAAGAACAGAACGACAACGGATAGATTTTTCTAGCACGCCTCTGTATAGAGAAAAAGCGAGTGTTGCTTCTGATAGAAAGCATTATCCTGATGAACTGACCTATTTCAGAATATACTCGTTCACACCGCTGTTTCTGACAATCTACACTGTGATGGATCCCATTGCAATAATGCTCTTCGTATGTGACTATCGCCAAGTAGTCGGCAATCTCAGAAAACACGTACACCTCATTACTAAAGTCGCAGCAAAACTGTTCGGCAAATCTGTGGTGGCTGAAGGCCTATCGCCTTCAACAACACCAATAAGCAAGGACTATCGAACAGGATGGGCGGCAACCACAGCGTTCTATTGAATTTTTCTGTCTTTGTGAAGAATGAACGTTCTCGTTCCGGTCATCACCAATCAACTACCACCATACCTTTTTGCGCAGTGTATTTTTTCTTTCTATGAGCTGCTAAAGACTATTTCACTTTGCTTTGTGTAGTATTCGTGTTGTGTAGTATTTGTGTTTCAGCTTGATTTTTTCACTTGTTCCGTCCGCCTACCCACTTTTGAAGTTGTTTCTGCATATAATCTCTTGTCTCAAACATCACAGTTGAACCATAAGAAGTGATTCACTTTTCACTTTTTCACTTTTCTTTCCTTTTCATTTTATTTCATGTATGAACATTTTGAAGCGCACACACCTTCATCAAAAAGACGTGGGTATTGCGCTAGGAAATAAACGTCATGTGGCGAAGAGGACTAGTTGTGGAAAAAAGGAAAAGAAATCGCTTCAAAACGCTGAAAATGCATCGAAGCATGGGAATATAACGGAACGGAGCACACCTCGCTGCTTGAAGAAAGATTTCTTGATAAAATTAGAGGACGAAAAAGGGGAATCATAACTAGTGGAAGAACAGGCGGACTTCCTGAGAGGCATGCAGTTCCCGGGAAAGACACTGGCAGACGACCTGGCATGGTCCTCCCGCGGCGCTATCGGCGCCCATCGATTGGCTAGCCAATCACTGAGTACTGGCAGAAAACTCTTCAGTATTTATTTCGAAAAATAAAACGAAGGATCTGAGAGAAGGATGCCATCAAAGTCAAATCTTGTGTTCTTCAAATTCTTGTGAGAGCTACCTCTGTGTTTGAGGGCTTTAGAGAAAGCGTACCAAATTATGCTGCTACCGTCTGATACAGTGTAAATTGCGTTTAAATGATCTCAGATGATATCATCACCAACTACTCATTATTGCTTGTCATTATCACTTACAAACATGGGTTAGTTTTTATAGTTTTTCTCTGATCGTCCACTGTCAGTCTATATCTGTTGGTGCCTGTGTGAGCTACAACACATCCGCTTCAACATGTCCTTACCCACAGAGCCTAAATCTATCACTGGTGAAAAGGTGAACAAGCGACTCGGAGTGGATAGAATGGGAAACTAGCATGCTCCTTTCGCTGCTTCTCAATTCCAAAGGTTAGAGGTCACCATCCCTAGATCATTATCAGTAAGCAAGATGTTCTACCCTGTTTATAAGTCACGAGCGCATGAATAACACTACGGTGCGTTTCAACCCAAAATCTTACACAAATAGTTGTAGACAGATCCATATGGTAAGATAATCTGGTGGAAATCACCTGTATCACCTGTCGTCCCGTTGATCGTCGATTGCTCGAGCGGGCGCCAGCAACGTCTCCATTCGTCCCTGTCGCGTGCAAGAGTTGTCCAGTGGTGGATCCTCGTAAGTCCTTGCTCGCATAGGGACACGAAGTTATCCATCATTCCTTTCCGGCATTAGCGAGACTAGTTTAATGTTCTGAAATTGAAATCTGGCGCTCAGACCATTGGACAAGGGGCGCCTGTTAGCAGTCGTCCACCAGCGACGAGTCTTCGAGTGCAGTGCTAGCTGAAAGTTCCTTCAAGTAGATTCCGTGATTTCTGCCAAGAAGGGATCAGTGTGCACAGATCAGTTAGAGCTTCGCGTAAGCTGCTGAGTCGCCAGTCACAGTCACGGCAACGCGAGGAAACATATAGGCTGGACGTGTCCGTCCTATCCCTTACTTTCGTATCCCTACTCTAGTATGCGGAACTCGCGGCCCAGCGGATCCACCAGGCTAATTTTTCATATCGTTGACGGTGCTGAGTGAGTTTCTCTCCATCTCAACTATCTTTTCTGGCACATCCGTATTCCTCTGTTCTCGCGCGAGCGTTGCGTGTAAATTAGAATTGAAAACATCTTAGTTCTTATCCCCAAGAGTCGCACGTGGCGACTCCCACGCGGCGGCAGGTTCCTCGGAAAATCATTGGTTAGAGTAGCGACATATAATCGCCGATGACCTAATCCTGATAACACTGCATAGAGAGCTCTAGGCCTCTTTGTCGGAATGTTCACCCACTAGGGAACAAACTTCTGACAGTCGGAGCGATCTTTAGATGGGCGACTTGCGTCAGGGCAGTTTGGATATGATTACGGGCATGTGCGAGATGCCTTTGAGTAGCGATATTATGTGCTGTAACTCGATGCCAAACTTCGCCAAGATTTTTTCGCAAGATTCTAATGCTTACTCAGAGGAGCCTATAAGCAGTAATACGATGTCGAGTTGAAAGGGGCAGTAAGCGGATCGTTGTTACAAGGTGGGGTTCCAGCTTTCCCAGGACAAGTGCAAGTTAGGAATTTACTGAGAGTTGCTTCGTCTTGCTTCTCTGCTTTGCACGCAATGTCTGCGATTTAATTGTCACTCCCAGCTCGCCGTTCCCGCTCCTGCTCAGCTCTAGAGCTGAGATGTCCACTATCATATCAAATTAGCGACCGATTGTCTTCGTATCTAGAGCACAGTTGCAGTAAGGCTTCGAGCACATACGCATAGTGAGTTTGTTCGCAGCTGTAAGGCTGCGTTGCTATGAGGGAAGATCTCGGTGTAAGCCCTGTTTGCCAAAGACTTACTGTTGGAGTAATTCCACGTCTTCATGCATAGCCAGCATTCGCTCCGGCTCTGAGCTTTTAGGTGGGGTGGCGTCGTTATATAATATTTATTATAGACCGACGCATGTTACGTCCTGCATAATAAACGCCAAGTTTGGCTGCTGCAACTAAGCCCGGTGTAGTTGCCGGCCCGTCGCGCGAGCTTGCATCACTTCACCACGGGGGTTCAAACAGGATATGTCTTAGACATTTCGCTCACAGCTGAGAATGCATGACCTTATTATGATGAGAGTTGGTTGTAACGAGTCTCACACGAGTTATGTTGAAGCACCGCAGTATGGTGTCGCACAGCGTCGATCTGGAACGCTCCCAATCTCTTAGAGCCGTTCAAATATGATGACTCTCTCTCTAGCTCACGATATAGGTGCACGCGACTCACAATGTGACGTGTGAAAGTTTGTTTGTAGAAGCTTACGAAGAAATCTTGATCAAAACCGACTGCGAGTGACTCGCCAAAATGTCAGCTAGGGCGAACGAAAAAACATCTCAAGCAACGGCGGTTCTGAGAGGGTCTTTTTTCGGGGATGGTCATATCTTTGTTGCATATTTTGAGCCAAGCAGAGTGTTTCCTACTTCTGATGACACATTTCTTCACTTGCATAGAGATACTGTATGCCAACCTTCTTCCTCACACATCGATTTACTAAGCGAGAGCGAAGGAAGCTGCGAGTAAGAGTTCAAGCGGCGAGTCACGGTTTGCGAAGGAGCGTCTTTTCTGCCAAGGCAGGATTTTTTGTCGGAAGTCGGAAGCGTACATAGAGCTACAAAATGTGAGTGTCTGACATTCGTATAACTCGCTATATGTATGCTGACGACGTTCGTATGTGTGGATATGGAGATCGTGCTGAACCCTCTTCGAAACCCTGCTTGCTCGCATGGCTGTCCTTCATCTAGTATTCTGCCGATCCTGTTAAGGATGACTCGAGTGAATAGCTTGTAGATTACAGACAGCAGGCAGATTGGGCGATAGTTGCCAATGTCGTCCAAGTCTCCCTTCTTGTACAGCAACACGGTCCTGCTGGTTTTCCACGGAGTGGGTACCTTGCATTCCGACAGGTAGCGCGTGAAGAGTCGAGCCAGAGTTTTGATGATAACTGGCGGTGCGTTCTTCAGATGTTCCGGTTTAACCCTGTCGAGACCGGGTGCTGTACAATTCTTCACCGACTTGATGGCGTGTCGGACTTCGGAAGAGAGAACTGAGGGGACGACGTATCCATCCTCTTGCGGTTGATAAGTAGGCAGATGGACATGGCTATCGAAGAGATCCGAGTAGAAGTCGATGACTTTCTCCATTGCCCTTCGGGATGCAGTAACTGTTCCATCCGGACGTCGGAGGCAGGTCATCTTGGTCTTGTAGCTGGCAAAGCTTCGGCATTGCGGATGCTCCTCCCAGCCTCTGCTGCTTCAGCTAATACTGCTGCTCTTCGCTCCTTGAGATCTTCCTTTATCGCCTCTCTGCATAGCTTCGCAAGCTCGGACGTGAGTCGGTGATTGCCTGCAGCTCGTGCGGCTCCACGCTGGCGTATCAGTTCGAGAGTTTCCGGAGACAGACGTCCCTTGGTGACTTTCAAACTCTCTGCCTTCTTGCCACAATCGTGAAGATGTTCAACGAGCCGATAGTACTCCTCGTCGATGTTTTCGATGACGGAATCCTCCCATAAGCTGACGAGGGAAGCGAAGTGGTCCCAGTTGATGACTGTCCTGGGGCTTCGCTTCCTGAACTTTGCTGCTCTCTCAACACGCATCGAGAAGTGGAATCTTGCGCGGAGGAGACGATGGTCCGATCCCGTGTAGAACTTTGGAACAACAGCGACGTCGGTCAAGGCAAAACCTCGATTGAGATGATGTGGTCTATCTCGTTATGGAACTGTCCATCAGGTGACTCCCAAGTCCAACGAAGGTGAGGGGGCTTTTGGAACTGTGAGTTACCATGGATGGTGTTGGTCGACATGATAAACTCCGACAGTCTCTCACCCTGCTCATTCCATTCCATTCCGTGAGTACCGATGTGAAGTTCTTCAGCCGTTCTTCTTGGGCCAATCTTAGCGTTGAAGTCGCCGACGATGACCTTGAAGAAGGTATGATCTTCCCTGTAGAACTTCTCCAATTCCATATAGAATGCTTCGTGTTCTTCTTCGTCGTAGCTGGATGTTGGTGCGTAGGCGACGAAGATTGTCAAAGCAGGAGTTGAACCACATCTTCTCAATCTCAAACGTCCGATTCGGGTTCGTAAGGCTTTCGTACGAATCGATGTTTATGGCCAAGTGCGTGTTGACGAGGACACCCACACCGCCAACGCCTGCTGTCGCATGTTCCAAGGAACAGTTCTTCTCCAGTATCGAAAACGGCGTGTAGCGGGCGGTGCCTTCTCGTCTCGGTCAGTCCGATGACGTCGTACTTGATCTTCCTGGCCTGCATCATCAGATCTTCGATGTGAGCTTCGGATGCAAGCGTTCGTGCGTTGAAAGTACAGATCGCCATCTTAGTCCTTCTTCGTTTAGGCAGCCTATCCGGGCCCTGAAATCTCGAGCCTCACTGGCTCCAACCAGGGTGAAAATCGTGTCGAGTACGTGGTCGCAGAGGTACGACCCCCCCCCGAAATCGAGATCCTGGCACGACCCCCTCTAACAGAGCAAATTAATTCAATTAAAATAAATCCTGCAAAACAAATCAAAAAAAATTCTGCAAAATAATGCTAAGGACGCTTCATCTTGTCATCTATGCACGTCTTCCATCGCTGCATACTTTTGTGTACATACTGAAATATCGACTCGAGGAAAGAGGCATTAACTTTGTGTGACCTCAAGGCGAGGTTCGTTCAGAAACGCACAGAAATCCTGAAGACACGGGGTTGCGATTCAATCTTGATTCTTGCTTGAGTATATCAAAACAGCCGAGTGTATCAAAGGCCGATTCAACGGCAGCTGCGGCGCGATTGTCACTGGGTCAGATTTGCCGAAATTTCAAAAAAAAACGTCCGAATCTACACCCTCGATGAAAAGGTTGCATTCCTCCATTTCACAACCTTTGAAGCAGCTTGAGGTAGAGTTAGATAGAGCTGGATTTCGCGTTTCCAACAAGCATCGAAATTGCTCTGGAAGCCTTCCTTGCAGAAAGATAGGGTCTGTCAAATTTCGTCGAGTAAATGTCGAGGAGGCCCAAATTTTCACGCGAGTTTTTGCCACTTCAAGAGCAATATATCTCTTATATTGTAAGATCCTGAAAAAGGGAAGGTAGTTTTGGAAAGCGGAAGGTTTGCGCTTCCTGATGGTCTGTTTAGTTTTCTTCTACAGCTTTTTGGTTGAAGAGATATCTGCGTCGAGGATCTATCGAGGACGGATCCGGCCACCTGGAAATCCGCTCCCTCATTCACCATTGCAAGTGTGACTCGTTGGCAACACTCGGAATGTGTCTAGAACAATATCTTTGAAACGCAAACTTTGCGATCCTATGTTTTCCGGTATCGGAACTAGAAAATAGGAGCAATCCATCATCCGATTTGGTATTGGTATAAGCCATGCATCCCTCCTCCACTCACAGTTGCAGAATCGATTGAAAGGTGTTATATGATGGGGACCTTCGAACGAAACTGTATTGTAGTAGACATAGTGTGTTGTGCTATTCCTGTAACCTAAAAAACAACTTCATTTGCCCAGCGCTTTTTCTTCACGGTTGTCGTTTTTCCGACAGGGTCCCTAACAACAGCGTCATTCTCAGCGAGGTATTAAGGGAGAAGGAGCGAGTGATAGGCGGAGGAGGTGCCTTTGCAGCGCGTGCGCACATGTGGCACTCTTCTTTGCGGGGATGCACTTTCATTCTTTGTACTGCCTTCAAATACGCCCTTCTCATGAAGGTGGAGGAATGGAGCGACGCACCATGATACCACTTCTGTTACTGACCCCCAAGAGTACGACCCCCCCCCCATGGACCAGCCCAACAGGTACGACCCCCCTGTCGAGGATTTCCTCGACCGATATTCACCCTGCTCTCGATCCCCATGTCATGTATGGTGCTCCCTCAGGTTCAGGGGAATGAGCCCCCATATTGCTGTTTTCGGCATATTGAAGGCACACGAGTAGCTTGCGGGCTAGGATAGACCTCCAGGTAGTTAGCCACGCTATCCTGGAGCGGAACAAGGGGCTTATTTTTTGGAGGCGGCCCCGAATCGCCTCCCATGTACTTCCCAGTCACTTGAATGCAAGCTTTTGGCTGTGCCGACATGCAGGATACCAACCGCACACACACAGAGCGCACCACACACGCAAGCATGCATGGATGCGCCTGAGTGGAGACAGCTGGTATGAATCAACACAGCACTACAGAAACAGGGAGTCCATCCCCTGAATCCACCTGCGTCTCAGGGCAAGTACATGGTGGCTTTTGGTCCGCGATTTACCCCCTATCCGCCACCTGGGGTCGCGCCACGTAGCCTCGCCACCAACCGGCTCGAGATCTTTCAGTGAGAGAGGACCCTCAGTGAAAGAGATCCGTGGATGGTGGAAATCGTGAAACGAATATTCATAGGTTACGAAATTTTCATACTTACAAGAAATTTGCATGCAGCATGTCGGGCATCGAACTTTTGGCTGCCGTTTTATGAGATCCACGCACCTTCAATACTTTTCTACTCTTTTACCAAAAGCAACGCAGTAAAAATTCTTCAGAGGTCAGTTGTTGGGTTCTACCTCGTTAAAGTGTGGGAGCTTGAATAGGACTTGTCAAATTCGCCGGAATAGACTTACGTCGGACCCCATGATTACCGTGACTGAAGAGCACGGAAGGTGCAAGATGTTGGTGGGTCGATGTTTTCATTGAGCGGCAGAATCGCCCTAGTAAGGCTATCGCGCAGGAGTTATGGCAAGTCGACTGGTCTCAAAAACAAATACTGCAAAAAAAGCTATGATGGGGAGGGTGATGGTCCCTGTGGTCATCAGGGGGTTACCAAATTCAAAAGAGTATCTCGTGTGACCCTTAAGGCTAGGGCTATATAGGTGACTCTTTTAAATTTGGTGGAGTCGTCGGAGGGGGGAGCGGGTAGTCTCGAGAATAACTGAGAGGGAGCAGGCACTCCAAAGTCGCCCTTGTTCTTAGGCCATCATTTTTTATATCCTGCACTGAAGCATTGTAGCGTTCCAATTCGAGCACAATTTCTACCTGCTTTAGCCTCAGTTTTCCTTTATATTTGTTATATTTTTGTACACAGGCGTGACTTCATCACCATTATTTGACGAGACCGAATTCACAACAGTCGTGTAATATTATCAGTGTCATTAGTTTAGGTGATAACTTGTTTTCTCCGTATGTTCCCAAAAATAGTTCTTGATCACAAATCGTAGTATTCCCCCTCCCTCACCAGCATACCAACTAAATTTATAGAATGCAGCGGTGAATGTACGCTGAACGGTTATCGTGTAGTATTTTCCGGCGCAAAGGTTTTGCAGCGGCAAGTGTTGCTGCTTGGCACACTCAAGTTCGGTGGATCAAATCATGGGTCGAAGCAAGTTCAGGCCAACTGTTTCGCGAGCTCTCTGAGGTCGATTACTTGGAGCAGACAAATCTGAGTGGGAATGAGCACGAGCTTATGTATAGGCAGACCACCATAAACCGTTGAATTGACCCAACCGATTTCAAATACAATCAGGATTCTGGATGGAGTTACAGTGAGTGGCGCATTTCGAAGGAGGTCTCGACATTAGACGCTCAAGCATCGTAGGTAGTGACGCCGGGTTACTGGGCTGGTGAGCAAAAAAAGGCGAAAAATTGCCGTGTTTCTGTGTGAAACGTCGAACTGAAGTTCCCTCCCTGACAAGGGAGGCCTTTCAGGACATGGAGCGCTTTTTGAAATGGTTTCCTGCATGTTGTACCACGATCCATTTTTCCTGAACGCCTCCAGGAATGTCAAAACAGTGGTGAAGAAATGGTCCAGAGTTCGATCCCCGGTGATGACTAATTTTTGCAATATAGTTTGGCGCCCCCAGATTGCCGCCAAATGGCGCCATCGTCGAGAATAGATGTCATTGTCGTGTTTTGCGGCAATTTGGAGGCGCCAACATAAATTGCAAAAATTTGTCATCACGGAGGATCGAACTTTGGACCATTTCTTCCCGCTGTTTTGACATTCCTGGGGCGTTCAGGAAAAATGGACCATGGTTCTGTGTTCCTCACATGAGCCTCTACAACATTCAGGAACCATTTTGAAAAAACGCTCCATGTCCTGAAAAATCCCCTTGTTAGTCGATCGGAACCTAAGAAGTAACATGTTCTATATAATTTCCACCCGATTGAATGGAACACGATTAAGCTGACAACATTCTGTTTTCTGAAGAGTTCACGTCTTGACGTCTAAGCCTTCAATGCTTGGTAATTGTTGTTCGGAAGCCTAATTACTGTTTGTGGTGTACCACCTTACCACTTTACCAGAATAAGGTGAGAACGCGGTAATCGCTCTCGTAACGAGGAAAGCATAGAGTAAGTGTGGTTTGTTTGTCTGCCTCACAGAGGCGCACAAAAAAGTCTTTTACTGAGCAAAAATCTGTAATATGCCACTAACCATGCCCTATTTTCATGCCTTGGACTAAAGGCACAGTCCATGATCACTTTTCTGAAGAACTTCCTTCCTAGAGTTAGCTTGCCAGTTCTGCAAACGCAGATATGGGATTCTTTTCGCAATCCAAAGTGCGTGGAAACCCTATGGAGCTGTTATAGAACTTGCTATCGAGCAGCCGAGTCCAC
>MU869744.1:3563-21174 GCA_036418205.1 Ostertagia ostertagi | reverse complement strand
TGCCTGTTAAATCACGCTCTCTCGCGTGGGTATTCATTCTCGCCGCGTGCGAACCATCTGTGCTCTCTGCACATACGCTCACTCTCGACACTACCTCATACAATACAGTGTCATGGTCGAGGATTCCTTAACAGTTGTTTTCCCTCTTGGCTAGCCAGATAATCACTGAAATGGAGTAAAAAATTTCCTGTCCTGGATTCCTCAAATTCGTTTTACATGATGATTTAGGCTATCCACATATATGGCACCTCTATAGCTGTACTCAGCAATGGCATCTTTTACGGAGTGAAACCGTGGGGATTTTTATCACTCTGCGCGTTCATAGGAATGTATGGAGTTACCACTGCTCTTCTAACCCTTCATTTCGTCTACAGATACATTGTCGTTTGCAGGTCAGTGTTGTGTATAGTTAGTAGAACAACATGGAAAATCAGTGTTTCGTGCCATCTCATATTTCTGTTGCGCTCTCACAACAATTTTTCCAGGGCACATTTGATCCGTTTATTCCACGAAACGACCTCCGTTGCTGTCGTGACTTTCTCTGTTCTTTGCTGGGGTTTTCATATGGCTTTATAACATTCATTTGTTTTGGTGCCAGTGAACACTACTACAAATATGCCAATGCGTCGATTTATACAAAGTACGGGGTAGATGCCAACGAATTGTCCTTTTTCTGCGTCTTCACCCACGTAGGTTTCGAATGGTCTCAAGTATTGTAGAACATCGGTTACACAAAGTATAGTAATTGTGAAGTGTTTTTCAGGAAGTACCAAGGACGGGTGCCCCAGCTCACAACAATACACTGGTCATCTACGATAGGCCTGGGCATGATCTTTATAATGATGATAAGCACATTTGCCCTCATGATAGTCTGCGGCTTCCGAATGTATCTAACACTGAAGAAATCTTCTTTGAGCCAAAAGTCAATGAAGATGCAGACTCAGCTGTTGAAAGCGTTGGTTGTACAGGTACACATACTCAAAAAACATTTGCTCAAAATATGACCTTTTTCGAAATTAAAAAAAAATTGCATTTAGGCAGTCATTCCATTTTTCACTTCATATTTGTCTCGAATTGCGATGTATACCAGCGTCGTTATAGGACTTCGCCCACTTCCGTAAGTGATTTTTGTTTGATTTTTTAACAGCGAGAAATATTGTTGTACGAATAATGGTTGTCGATAAATGGTAGCTATTGCCAGCAATTTTCTATGAGTTCTGGAATCCTTGTTGGTGCTTCAATAATGTGGAACACAACGTGCGAAAACTGCTTTAACGGCTCCGATTTTGGAAATAGGAATCATGAATAGTCTAGTCACTGACAACATGTTGCAGTTCCCGGCATGCGGGTCCAGCGCCATCTATAAGTGGGAACTGACCGGAAAATATCTCTTGAACTAGCTCAAAAAGCAGCTTATTTCATGACAAATTCAAGCATTTATGTTGAATATGAAGGGAACTGCTGCTGTTTTATGCTTTTTTTGTGATGACTAATGTATAGAAGTGGTTTATTATCTTTGTACGGTGCAAAATCCTTACTTCCTTCAAATTTTGATCGAAGTTCAGTTTTCATATTTTCTTTTGCTTTCATTATCAGTATTTCACCGGAACCTGACCTTAGTAGTCCTACTTTTTGCAATGAAGAAAACGATGGTATATCAAGGGCGGAAGTGGTGTAGTGACAAGTGGCGCGCTTACCACGCGAGCGGTCCGGGGATCAAATCCTGGGTCGTGAGTCGCCCGGGCCAACCAAGCCTTCCATCCCTCCGGGGTCGGTTAATTGGTACCAGACTTGTCTGGGAGGATAAAAACACTGACTTGTACATCGGCTGCCCCCGCAAGTCATTGTATAGGCCACATCGCATTCAAACGCCACTGCGAATGTACAAATGGAAGTAGAATGCGTGCCGCATCCCAAAAAGGGATTGATCAACGGCAAATGCTTTATCCTTATTTTTTATCCTTTAATCACAAATTCTGGTATACAGTTGATGAGCCCTCAGTTCACCATCAGTGACAGATGAAGCATTTGCCGTTGATGGCTCCCTTTTTGGGGTACATTTGGCTCCCTTTTGGGGTACGCATTTTACTTCCAGTTGTAAATTCATAGTGGTTCAATGCGATTCACAGCCGATACAACGCTTGCAGGGCCAGCCGACGTATGAGCAAGTGTTTCTGTCCTCTCAGGCGAATGTGGTACCAAACCAACTCCGGAGGGATGGAATGCTAGCTTGGCTTGGACGACGCACGGCCCATGGCTCGAACCCTCGAGCCACGCCACTATGTGCCACAATACCACCTTCGCAACGTCTGATGCCTTAATAAAAAACGCAACTACAGCAATTTGGCGGAAGCATGCAAGCATGAAGACGATCATGAATGATTAGAATTTTTCAGGATATACTCGTTTACTCCACTGATAGTGACTATTTACACCGTATTGGATCCCATTGCGATCATGTTTTTTGTATGCGACTATCCGCACCTAACTGACAATCTGAGGAAGAACTTGGGAGTCTGTAGGTGCTTTGGAGTGGGACAGCAAGTCAAGGTTACGATGACGAAAAACCCACCCTCACCAACAATTTCGGCAACCAAGGATAATTCGAAAGGTAAGAATACTCACCGCTGTGTTTCTAATCAGGTCTGCTGTTAATGTTATGCTGACAATGATGTACTTTATTGTGTCCGTTGTTACCAGTCAATTCATCGAGTGTTTCTACAATTTTCTTTCTTTGTATGATAAATAGTGCTTTATTATGCACTCTCCCTTGTTACGCCCCAATTGATTGGCAGTTTGTCACGCATTCTTTTTTATAATTGTTCTCTTCTACTTTCTCTGCTAGGCTCGAGAGAAGTTTCGTTGAACTCCAATTTCTTAAGCCCTGCTTCAAATCTATGTGTTCATTCCATACGTCTTTGAGAGCACTGCTATGTGGCCTCTAACGGAACTTTGAACAAGCGAAATAAATATTTTTGCCCACGTATTTAGCCGAATTTTTACTGTTGGAAAATGTAAAAAAGAATTGATGACATGATCACTTGGATTGAAAAGAAATGCACAAGGAGCTTACATGATCTGCTATTTTCTTATTTTCAGAAACCTTTTTCACTTTGCCGAAATGTTAATGGCTATCCGCAAAGAACAAATGCCACCATATCATTGTCATGGCCAACCATCGTTGGAGGGAACATTTCCCTCCAGCTTATGACTAACCAGCTTAACGGTGAAACTCCAGTTCGGGGGGCCACTCCATTTTTTCTCCAATACTCAAGATAAGGATTAGAGGGCTCACGACACGTAATCGACTCATTTAAAGTAGACTTCTGATAAATATTGGTGTAATGGGTGAGAAACCCTGAAACGTTTTCACATTTCCGCCTGCCATGACCCAAGGGAACGGTCCTGGACCAGGAGAAAGGACACCTCCGCAAAGGGCTAAGGGTGCAGGAGCTCCAGGGTGGATCACCTGTGCAGAAAAGTGGATGGGATGTGGGCAGGTAGTGTGGAATGTAGGACATCCACCGGTCCTTATCAAAAGTACGCTCGAAATGAGTCGTTCACTTATTATCTTATCCGTAGTGTTCGATAGCCCAAAGAACTGCTCTCTAGTACTACGGATAAGATAGCAATGGAGTGGCCCCCCCCCCGAACTGGAGTTTCACCCAGCTTAACATTATACCAATCGCAGTGATCTTCGAGTTGCAACAATTTCTTGTCACAGCTCCAGGAAGCATTTACCAGCCCTCTCTTCGTGCTGTCTCATTAATAAAAGAAAGTTGGAAAGCCCCATAGACGTCAAAAAGTGCTATGGTTTCCAAAATGAAACACTTGATGAGACAGTAGAGAGAGAGGGTGTACCTAAGGAAGACGACTCTTTATTGGAAAAATTATTACCTCAACATGTAACAAGCGTGAGGAAACTGTCAACGTTTTTTGAAGCCCGAATCGTGCTAATTACGTTTTTTTTTTTTGATCCAGAGAACGAAAAAGTTTTAAGGAGAGCTTAGACCGGACACCGCAAGATTCGACTTCATAATCAGGGTACGGCAGCGGACCAATTCGCCACTGAGTCAGCTTACCCAATCATGACAATGGCTGCCACCGGTGGCTGCCGTGTTTCAAATGGAATTTGGAAAGTTTTCTTTCCTGAAAAGAATCTTCATACCCTCATTCATCTACGCCAGCCCTGGGCAGGGAAATCTCCATCCACTCAAATTTTATTGAAGAAAAATCCTGACTCTCCTGCTATTGCGCAATCCCGCGCGGTCGCGAATGGGTTAAAGGCATGCCCCAGGATCACATTGGTGTGGCTCTTGCACACGAATGCGAATGTATTGGTGCGAAATGGGCCGGCAGTAAAGAAAAAAGGAAAAGAATCCGTCGAAAACGCTCAGGTTAAGGGCTCACTCACCTTCCTAATCGGCTGTGCTAAGGGAATGAGAGACTAAGCGCGGAGAGGAGAGTATGAGGCGAGAGAGCGCAACAGATGAGAGAACTTAGAGGTGGCCTGATGCAAAAAAAGAAGAAAATAAGTGAGAAAAATGGTCTGAAATTCAGGAAATGGGACCTGTTAATTTTCGCACTGATGCGACTTTTTCGGTGCTGCCCTCTCCACGCTAGCAAAATCTCTGCCGAAGGGCTAAAGACTAATTGTAAGGCAAGAGAACACGCGGGAGGTGGGCTACCGGGCCAACTGGTCCGCGGAGAAGGCCGTGCCAGATCGCCGGGGCATTTCCATCGATGCAAATTGCGTGTCGGTCCTGCATTATTGTTAAGTTGTTAAGTCTCTCCCCTTTGTGGATTTTACCTTCTTCGGCCTTCGTCCTGATAGTGGTGTCTCTTAAGTCATAGTAATGCTTCATCCTTACCAGAAAGTTTTCACATCTGTGTTTCTTTGCGAACCTCGTGAAACAGATTTGAGTAGAATTTGCCTTAAAAATTTTCCTTCAAAAATTTGATGAATTTATTTGTAATATGAAATTTATGGTCGTTTCAGTGCTGTTTCTATGAAGCGTCTCTACATTTTCTCATATTTTATATATTGGGTCATCCCATAAGGGATGAGTCTTTTGCCACAACGTTAATTTCGATTATTATAACTTTTCTACATTTTACTCCACCATCTTTAGCAACACATCTTCAGCAAGCCGAGCACATCTACCGCTACGAGCCTAATTTTCAGTTTGAGGCTTCCGGAACGAGATTCCGAACCAACCGTTTGCATCGACTAGCACTTACTTCTCTATCCTTATGACTCGTCACTACATACTTTGTCAGTCTCCTTGGCACTGTTTCCTGTCTCAAACAAACTCAAAAAAATGTGCCA
This sequence comes from Ostertagia ostertagi, assembly GCA_036418205.1. Classification (NCBI taxonomy): domain Eukaryota; kingdom Metazoa; phylum Nematoda; class Chromadorea; order Rhabditida; family Trichostrongylidae; genus Ostertagia; species Ostertagia ostertagi. Next base: position 15,845 of record MU869744.1, on the reverse strand, counting down.
AAAATAATTTTTTTGCCCTTTCCACTTGGTACCAATAGATTTGAAAAGTTTGTGATAGCTAGAACTTAAATTTTCACGAAGAGAGTAGCAGCTTATCTCATAAATCATGCAGTAAGTGAAAATGGATGGAGGTGTTTTATATTTATATTTATAGCTATTGTACAATGTTGGTAAAACAAATCAATACGTGAATAAAAGCTAGCTTACAATAGGCATATGACAGCAAATTTAGACAGGAACAAATAATAATAGGATAATCAGGATAAGAAAATACAATATAAAAAAGGGGGAGGGGGTGATGGCCTTAAAAAAGGAGGCGAAGGGCAATGGCCGGCCAACATTGCAAGCCGCGGGCGCAGGACGGCTCCGGATACCAACTTAGTAGGTCCGCCAACTCCTCCTATGGCCAAGGGATGGGAGATTTAGCCAGATATGAAGACACAAGGCACTGCGAGGCATACAAATCGCAACTCTACGAAAGGAAGTGAAGAAATCAGTGAGATAGAGAGGATCATTAGAATATAAGTTAGAAATAGATAACCAACGTTAGTTACAATACAGGGCCGGAAATTGCCAGGCTGCCCAATGAGTAGTATTAGCTCAGCAAAGAGGGCTCAAAATATGCAAAACCCACTTCGCAATGTCGCCGGGGCCTCATCTACCTTCCGCTGAATGCATGCAACAATGGCGAAAAGAACGACATTTCTTTTCCGCACATACAGATTGAACAGAATGATTGCGGCCACGCGGAGCTGCGTAAGTCGCCGCCCGCGTGTCTCAGGATGGCCGCAGCGAGTCGCCCGTAGACCAGCGCGTCACGGCCGGCGCGGCCCGGACGCGCTAGGAGCGTCGATGCACCGAAAACAGCGGCCGGCGGAGACGAGAACGTCAGCTAACACTGGAGGCCTCCAGCGCGCGTTCGAGCAGTGAGGCTGTATATCAAGATACGATGATAATTTGAACTGGAACATTTTTGAACGTCTCCACCTAAAAAAATCTGAATCGAGCTTATTCCAAAGCGAAACAACCCTAATGGGGAAGGCACCTTCATATGTACGCGTGTTAGGTTTTTCAGGACCGCAAGCGGTAGGGGTGGCCTATGGATACTCCTATTGACGGGGACATTTCAAAGATGTCAGTCAGGTTTAAGTCAATGTCATCAGTCCCATAATTTATGCATTAGTTGGTGGTGGCGCATAGAGAGCGAGGTAGCGGCGCGTGCGAGCGGGCCGAAGGGGGCTTTCCTCCGCCGAAAATAGGCGCGCGGTGCGTATGACAGGTAGATATATTCCTTTGCGCATGGAAGCAACGAGTAAAATTGCTGAGAGCGTCATTCATCCACAAGCGACTTTTTGTGCGGCGACCATATAGGCGAACAATATTCCAGAATTGGGCGGACATAAAGATTAAATAGTCGGAAAAGCAATGCCGGATCACGAATTTTGAAAGCCCTCAATATAAAATTGGCTCTTGCACTTGCACTAGCAACTATTCCATGTATGTAGTCATCGAAGTTAAGCTTGTCGTTGTAAACAATACCGAGATCACGTACATGGGATACACGGGTTAGAGGAACGCCTTCGATGTAAAACGCAAGGTCTTGGGCTGATTTGTTACCGGGGCGGTGAGCCCGGCATGAATTGGCCGGTCTGACGTGGCAGAGATATATCTAAATGCCACTTTTTTGACCAAGTCTGGATAGAGTTTATTGCAGTCTGGAGCTTGTGGCAGTCGTTTATTGTGTATATTTTGGAATCGTCAGCATATAAGCTGCAAATTGCACCAGAAGGAATGGAATCCATTAGATCATTCACAAAAAGAATAAACATGAAAACATGAGTGCACAGGGCAAATACGCGGTGTCTGGGATGGGGGCGGCTGAAGTGCACGCCACTCGGATGAGGGTAAGGCAGTTGGAGAACATACTGGTTTATGGCACTGGCGCCTACTTCCGGTCGGCTCAGAAATGGGGGATCTCCGAGAACTTGAAGGAAGCCGACCTGTGCAGGGGCGGCCGTACGCTTTCAGCTTCTCAAGTAGTAAGGGAATAGAAATAGAATCAAAGGCTTTCGCGTAGTCTATGTAACAGACTGAAACGAAATTTCCTTTGTCAACTTCGCGCTGCCAGCGAGGGACTGTAGACATAAGAGCGGACAGAGTGGACCTGCGCCGCAAGAACCCATGTTGGTTATTATGGAGCAGATCCCTCTCGCTCAGAAAACTGGTAATGCAACGACACACCACACGCTCCATGACCTTGCTTACAGAGCTAGTCAGGCATATGGGCCTATAATTGGAAACACTTTTTCCTACATCCTTTCTTGAAAACTGGCTTGACAAGTCCAATCTTCCATATAGTAAGGGACATCTGCGTGAAGAAGAACTCGGTTGAATAAAACAGTAAGTGGAGCCGAAATACCGAGAGCCGCTTTTTTTAGAAGATAGGGAATAAAAATAAGGGAGGTAGAATTAGCTGCTGTAGGCGCAGCCGCTCGTGGAAGGCGTGAATAAATAGTGGTGCGGATAAGTCAACCCACTCAAGGAAATCCGAAAGTCTTTGGGCAGCAGCTGAGCAATGCAGAAATGCAGTGTCTCTTATACACAGATTGGAAGTAGCCTGCAAACAGGCTAGCTTTAGCAAGATCATCTCTGATTGGAAAACCATCCGGGGAGGTTAAAGTTGGTATGCTATAATCCAGTTTTAACTTTTTTGTGCAATACCTGAAGAAGCGCTTCGTGTTCTTACACAGGGCCAATTTCTTTTCTTGCATGAGCTGATGACGAAGAAGGGCGCGGCTGAATCTTCTCAAGTACGTCCTGTACTTTGAATCAGGCATAGTCGTTGTCGAGTGCAAGCGCTCAATTTTTCTTTTCAAAAAGTAAACCCGCTTTGGATATTTTTGGACTTTCTCGCGGTTGAGCTTTACTGGTACATACCTGGCTATAATTAATTGATACACATATGTCGAGAAACTTAGAGTAGAACATGTCTGCGTTCTCAGAAATATTGCTCAGTGTAACCCAATCAATTTTGGCGAGTTCAGAATTTATAGCAGTATAATCACCTTTGGAGAAGCACCTGTACAAAGTAGGTGGTGCCTTAGATATGAGCGGGACATCAGAAAAGGTAAACTCAACGCCATTGTGATCAGATGTGCCGAGGGGCGGGATGACTCGAAGCATTTCTATGTGTTTGGGCTCTGAGACTAGAACAAGATCTAGAGTGTTTAGCCCATGTGTAGGACACATTACCATCTGCGTGAGGTTGTATTGCCTAGTGAAGGATAGAAATGAGCGTGACAGTGGGGAGGAGGCGCTCCCTCTATGCGTATAAGTGTTCCATTCTATCAATGGAAAGTTGAAGTCACCTAAAAGAGCGATGTAACCATCCCATCCTCTAAAAAGGTCATGCAGAAAATCGATAAATTCCGAAAAAGCTGACATGTTGCAAGAAATGACCTTTACGGATGAGGCGAAGAACCCAGCATAATCCACAGTGGTATATTGATTTCCACACCAACCGTTTGAACAAGTTCGTAAAAGTCTTTACTAAAACGGAAACTATGTGGAACATCCCTATGAATGAGCGCCACCACTCCACCGCCAGCTCTGTAACCATTCTTGATCACAACGGTGCAACTAAAATTGACTGTGGTGAATCGTGCCTAAGGATAGCGTCTTGAATAGAGTTAGGTTTGCACCAGCTCTCCGTAAGAAACACTGCCGGCGGGCACTTGTTGAAAAAGGAAAAGTTTAATTCGGGGATTTTATTACCGATGGAGCGCGCCATTAACAGAAAAAATCGATAGGAGGGTTTTGGACGCGCGGTCGATATGTTATGTTGGATCCAACTTGATCATTGCACGCATTGATTGATCCGATTTCCTAGCGGGCAGGCACCGAGGAGACGTCTAGATCAGAAGTTGTTTGGTTCTGATTGATTGCCGAAGAGTTCTGGGAAGGCCGGGATGAGTATGTGTCGTGGGACCTCTAATGGGGAGTGGTTGGCAGGGCGGGCGGACGCGAGCGGGGTGGCGGTGTAAGCGGGGGTTGGTGAGTGGCGGAGGAGGTTCTGCGGATGGCAGTAAGTCGGGCGGCTTGTCGGTGAAGTGAGGGCAGTCTATCGCAACGCTCGCTGTTGTGTATATCGCTTGTTCTCTGGGGGGGCGTATAAGTGGGCATCAGAACTTTGTCCAGGTGGAGAAAAGGGTGCGTCTCGCAGGCGAGCGCATAGATGGAGTCTCGAGAAGCCTGGTTCGACGGGTTGCGAGCCGGCGTTATGTGCTGCGAAATTAGGGGAGTTGAGGATACGGCGTCTGGATTAGGGAGTGGTTTTGGTTGTGGTGTTCGGATGCCGGTGGTGGAGTTATTTACTCGCCGATTTTCACTCACTCAGACAGCTCATCGTCACCCGCCAAAGAAGAACGAGCTAACCTCTTGTAATCGCCTCTCTTGTCAAGGCATCGGTCGGCCGCTTCAGTTGAGCTCTGCCCCCTTAGTGCCGAGCCCAGTGATCCTGCAAGCTTTAGCATCAACAATCCTGGAATCGGCTTTGAATTTGACTAAGGTACTGTACAGGGCCGACCTGGGATTATCTCGGACAGTTTCAGCTGAAAGTTTTTCGGCTGAAAATTTCTTTTCGAGATCTTCAAGTTACTGATAATTGTACTCTGAACTTCTTGCATTTTTACAAAAAGATCGAACATACGATCAAACCTCTCGATGTAACCGTCCCATCGTTCTAATATTGGCTGAAGCCAAGAAGGCGCAACATCGGTGGAAGTCTTTTTCGGAGCCATGAGCGCAGAAGAGAGGGAGAGAGAAGAGCAGCCGAGCGGGACGATGACACGACCTCGAATGATGACACGACTTCGTTATTCCATCCTTTCCTGCAATGTTGGAATGCATCATAAAAGGCTCATCAAGACGTTCCATTCAAAATTGCAAATGTATTCGAATCCAATCCCTGCTCATGCGAAGCTCTGCAGAAATCCTTCAATATCCTTACTTTTCTTTCGAGTCCTTGCAGGGTAAGATGGTCATTGTGAAGTTTCCCTGTTACAGACGAATAGACGCATGGAATACGCTCGCGCGAATTTTCCATACATTTCCCTCGTCTTGCATATAAATATAAGCAACGATCTTAAAAATGAAGATTCCCCATCTACAGCGTCCCCTTTCGAAGTATTGTGAGGAGCTGCTCGAATGAGGTTGGAGCGCGTTGAGTACCCTTCCATTTTTTACTCAGTTTCTGACTTTTTGATAACGTTCTAGTTTTCGTTGTTCTCATAAAATGATTAACGAGCATCGCGTTATCCCCAAATTTAAATGATCTAACAGGCAGTCCGCTAGAATGGCTATTCTTAGCGCTATCAGTTCCTCTATCTAGAGACATGCGACGGTCAACTTCAGTTCATCTTCGTGCTTGATCCGTGACTATTTTCTCTAACGTCGTTTGCATAGTATTCTCTTTCCTCATTAGTGAAAACCCAGATCAAAACCCAATCATCGCGTATACTGATTCTAAATAGCCTCAGGCTATGATATTGCGCACCTATATCCATCAAATAATATAAGTACGACGCGTCTGAAGTTTTTGATCTATTCGGCCGATTTGATACAGAGGATGAGGATTGGCATAATGATAAAATAGTGATGAATTAAACGAGATGTTTACGCATGACTTGAGCCAAGTAAATTCAAATATATACTAGGATTGTGCAATTTCGAATATATATGCTAACCCTTACTTACCACTTTAAAAACAAGTCTGCAAAATCTTCCCATTTTGACTCAAACGAATCGTAATATATTTAAACGCCGTAATTCTGAAAGCTTTCGTATGTTTTCTAGCAGTAGGAATGTAATCTCTGGTCGGACAAAAGATTTTTTATACAAAAAATAGAAAGTCGCAATGAGTAACAAGTCCGATGAAGATGGGACGCCTCCCAACCGCCCCACAGAAGATCCTAGCTTTAATCTTGATTCTTATTCTAATTCAGAGCAGCTAGACCCTTGACTCACTTCTTTTCTTCTCCGCGGACGCAGCAAAAGCCCAACTGAGCGCTAGAGAACAAACTGAGATAGTTGTGACCGGAAATCACAAGCTGCGCGGAGAAGGGGAAGCCGCAGACACCACAAATGACACTAACAATAGGCTAAGGAAAGCAGCCAACGCACACAAACACGCCTATAGCGCAGATATCAAACTTTGACAGCCACACGGCGCGTGTCTCCCGCACACCTTCATGGCAACCTCACATGCGCGACCCGTGGCTTCCGAGCTGGAGACACCTTAGCAAGCATATACTCCAGATCTGCAACCCGGCAACTGCGATGGCCCGTTTTTGAATAAGGAAAGCAACGCTGCAGAACTAGGAGCACAACGAAAGAACTATGTTTATCTATAGAACAAATGCATTTCCGATTTCTTATTTATAGTTTAGACCCTCACAGTAGATTCGCTGTGATCCTCGTGTGTCGCGGTGTTTCCAATCATCCATCGCCTAATACCTGACAAAAATTGCAAAGGTTACCATTATCTTGTTTTTTTCACAAGCTACACCGTTGTTATTAAATCGATGAGATTACGACATTCCTACCATACCGTATAATTTGATGCCGCTTGTTATCTGAACTCTAGAATTAGGTAGCCACTCAAGGAACTATTTTTCAGAGGTTTTTTGCAAGAACGTGCTGCTCCCATGTCTAGTGTGCCTTTCCTTACAACGGCACAAAAGTAGTTTCACTTCTTGCTGAATCTAATGCAATCCACTGCGGAATGCTATGATGTATGATGGTAGATTAGCAATTGAGCAATTATGTTGTTTTGCTCAATAGCTTTTTGCTTTCCATTTTTACTATTGAATTGTCCACCGATACCTTTCCCCCCCCCCCTTCCGAGAAGATGAAAGCAAAATCTAGCACAGGCAGTAAATTTCGCAAAATCAGTTTAAAAATTGAATAAAACTATTTCCAGGGACATGAACGTGCAGCAATTTATTTCTTATGGATCTGTAGTTATATTCGTTTCGGGGGTGGTGATAAATATCATTTTCATCTATGTGATTAGAAACGGAACACGAAACTCTGTCGGTCAAGTCTACAAAAATATCATGACATGCTTTGCAATTTGCAACATCGTGTTCGCTACGATGGAAATCATTGCCAAACCTGTGAGTCGCCTTCTCAAAAGCACAGCATCCACTTGCTATTTTAAAGAATTGATTGAGTGATAGGGTTTGACTTGGTCGAATTAGGTGTGTAGCTAAGGTCGTCCGATGAAGTTCTCTTATGTATGCACTAAGGCACCTCGGCGGATGCCGCGAGAGCACATTGTTGGCCAGCAGGGTGGAAATCGGTCAAGGATTTGTCGAGGATTTTTGCCTGTTCAATCACGCTCTCTCGCGCGGGTATTCACTCTCGCCGCGCGCGAGCCATCTGTGCTCTCTGCGCATACGCTCACTCTCGACACTACCTCATACAATACAGTGTCATGGTCGAGGATTCCTTAACAGTTGTTTTCCCTCTTGGCTAGCCAGATAATCACTGAAATGGAGTAAAAAATTTCCTGTCCTGGATTCCTCAAATTCGTTTTACATGATGATTTAGGCTATCCACATATATGGCACCTCTATAGCTGTACTCAGCAATGGCATCTTTTACGGAGTGAAACCGTGGGGATTTTTATCACTCTGCGCGTTCATAGGAATGTATGGTGTTACCACTGCTCTTCTAACCCTTCATTTCGTCTACAGATACATTGTCGTTTGCAGGTCAGTGTTGTGTATAGTTAGTAGAACAACATGGGAAAATCAGTGTTTCGTGCCATCTCATATTTCTGTTGCGCTCTCACAACAATTTTTCCAGGGCACATTTGATCCGTTTATTCCACGAAACGACCTCCGTTGCTGTCGTGACTTTCTCTGTTCTTTGCTGGGGTTTTTCATATGGCTTTATAACATTCATTTGTTTTGGTGCCAGTGAACACTACTACAAATATGCCAATGCGTCGATTTATACAAAGTACGGGGTAGATGCCAACGAATTGTCCTTTTTCTGCGTCTTCACCCACGTAGGTTTCGAATGGTCTCAAGTATTGTAGAACATCGGTTACAAAGTATAGTAATTGTGAAGTGTTTTTCAGGAAGTACAAGGAAACGTCACAACAATACACTGGTCATCTACGATAGGCCTGGGCATGATCTTTATAATGATGATAAGCACATTTGCCCTCATGATAGTCTGCGGCTTCCGAATGTATCTAACACTGAAGAAATCTTCTTTGAGCCAAAAGTCAATGAAGATGCAGACTCAGCTGTTGAAAGCGTTGGTTGTACAGGTACACATACTCAAAAAACATTTGCTCAAAATATGACCTTTTTCGAAATTAAAAAAATTGCATTTAGGCAGTCATTCCATTTTTCACTTCATATTTGTCTCGAATTGCGATGTATACCAGCGTCGTTATAGGACTTCGCCCACTTCCGTAAGTGATTTTTGTTTGATTTTTTAACAGCGAGAAATATTGTTGTACGAATAATGGTTGTCGATAAATGGTAGCTATTGCCAGCAATTTTCTATGAGTTCTGGAATCCTCTGTGGTAGGCTTCAAAATAATTGGAAACACAACGTGCGAAAACTGCTTTAACGGCTCCGATTTTGGAAATAGGAATCATGAATAGTCTAGTCACTGACAACATGTTGCAGTTCCCGGCATGCGGGTCCAGCGCCATCTATAAGTGGGAACTGACCGGAAAATATCTCTTGAACTAGCTCAAAAAGCAGCTTATTTCATGACAAATTCAAGCATTTATGTGAATATGAAGGGAACTGCTGCTGTTTTATGCTTTTTGTGATGACTAATGTATAGAAGTGGTTTATTATTATATACAGTGCAAATTCTTACTTCCTTCAAATTTGATCCAGAATTCAATTCTTCATAATTCTTCTGCATTCATTAAACAGATTCACCGGAAAGCTGACCTAAGGTGGTCCTAACTTTTTGCATGAAAAACGATGTTATAATTCGATCGAAATACTGGCGTAACAGTGATAACACCCCCCCTTTCACCTCAATTAAAAATAAAGGATAAAGCATTTGCCGTTGATCAATCCCTTTTTGGGATGCGGCACGCATTCTACTTCCATTTGTACATTCGTAGTGGCGTTTGAATGCGATGTGGCCTATACAATGACTTGCGGGGGCCAGCCGATGTAAAGTCAGTGTTTTTATCCTCCCAGACAAGTCTGGTACCAATTAACCGACCCCGGAGGGATGGAAGGCTTGGTTGGCCTTGGACGACGCACGTCCCATGGCTCGACCATCGAGCCACGCCACTTGTCACAACACCACTTCCACCTGATCCTCATTAAAAACGAATACTGAGCAATGTGCGGAAGCAATGCAAGCATGAAGACGATCATGAATGATTAGAATTTTTCAGGATATACTCGTTTACTCCACTGATAGTGACTATTTACACCGTATTGGATCCCATTGCGATCATGTTTTTTGTATGCGACTATCCGCACCTAACTGACAATCTGAGGAAGAACTTGGGAGTCTGTAGGTGCTTTGGAGTGGGACAGCAAGTCAAGGTTACGATGACGAAAAATCCACCCTCACCAACAATTTCGGCAACCAAGGATATTCGAAAGGTAAGAATACTTACCGCTGTGTTCTAATCAGGTCTGCTGTTAATGTTATGCTGACAATGATGTACTTTATTGTGTCCGTTGTTACCAGTCAATTCATCAGTGTTTCTACAATTTTTCTTTCTTTGTGTAGAAAATGTGCTTTATTGCATCCATTGTTACCACAATTGATTGGCGTTTTGTACAGCATTCTTTTTTTATAATTGTTCTCTTCTACTTTCTCTGCTAGGCTCGAGAGAAGTTTCGTTGAACTCCAATTTCTTAAGCCCTGCTTCAAATCTATGTGTTTATTCCATACGTCTTTGAGAGCGCTGCTATGTGGCCTCTAACGGAACTTTGAACAAGCGAAATAAATATTTTTGCCCACGTATTCAGCCGAATTTTTACTGTTGGAAAATGTAAAAAAGAATTGATGACATGATCAGTTGGATTGAAAAGAAATGCACAAGGAGCTTACATGATCTGCTATTTTCTTATTTTCAGAAACCTTTTTCACTTTGCCGAAATGTTAATGGCTATCCGCAAAGAACAAATACCACCATATCATTGCCATGGCCAACCATCGTTGGAGGGAACATTTCCCTCCAGCTTATGACTAACAGCTTAACATTTCTCCAATCGCAGTGATCTTCGAGTTGCAACAATTTCTTGTCACAGCTCCAGGAAGCATTTGTTACCAGCCCTCTCTTCGTGCTGTCTCATTAATAAAAGAAAGTTGGAAAGCCATAGACGTCAAAAAGTGCTATGGTTTCCAAAACGAAACCGCTTGATAGACAGTAGACGAGATGAGGGTTAACCTAAGCGAAAGACGACTCTATGGAAAAATTGTTACCGTCACCATGTAACAAAAATTAACATATGCAGTGCCTGCACCACCCCCCTTGTTGAAGAAAACGCTCAATGCCCACAACTCCAAACACGGCAAACGATGAAAACACGTAGCTATTCGACGGCGCCTTCTAAAAGATCGTACTTTGAGACGATGATTACAAGGACAAATGTTCACCTAATTTTTCGTTCAAGGTGAACGGAAACATCAGATTCAAGTGATCTCGCTATCTCACTCATACCATATACAGAGTCAACCGTGCGTTGCGCAGTGACTCCGGCAAGCTTGATGAGCCTGCTCAATTGATATTTCGTAGATGAAAATCTGTGGAAGAAAGGAAAGATCATTTTGTAACCGGCCTACCACCGTCACTGGATGTAATGATAATAAAAGGATATAAAGGATAAAGCATTTGCCGTTGATCAATCCCTTTTTGGGATGCGGCACGCATTCTACTTCCATTTGTACATTCGTAGTGGCGTTTGAATGCGATGTGGCCTATACAATGACTTGCGGGGCCAGCCGATGTTCAAGTCAGTGTTTTTATCCTCCCAGACAAGTCTGGTACCAATTAACCGACCCCGGAGGGATGGAAGGCTTGGTTGGCCCGGGCGACTCACGACCCAGGATTTGATCCCGGACCGCTCGCGTGGTAAGCGCGCCACTTGTCACTACACCACTTCCGCCCTATGGAGATAAATGAAAAAAATATAGCTTATTTGAAGTCCGATATGTCGTGGAGGTAACAGTACCTTAATAAAGTTATGTGCACACGTCGGATGAGAGGGGAGTGAAGATAAAAAAAGTTTTGCTGAAATCTAACGATAAGAACAATTCGGCTTTTTAAAAAAGCTCAAAATTCAATAAGACACTCAACAGTCCTGACAACTGGCAATGCACAGTCAAAATATTTTATTGGCAATGCCTGCCTGTACTTGCTGAATGCTTGAAGTAAGATTTCATAAGGTCGCAGATCGAAGCACGTCCACCTTCAAATCGCTGACTCTAAGTTGCTACTAAGAATCTCAGCTTTCTAGTGTTCAACCTCAAGTGATAATTATTACTTATTGAGTAAGAAGATGTCACATCTAAGCCGGTTATTGTCTAGCTGCTGGTTAGGCAGGTGAAGATTGTCTAATCGTTCCCTGAGCAATAAAATGCTCAAGATCAGCGCAATGGGCTGAGCCTCAACTGAGTCAAGCAAAATCATGCTTTGTGGCCTGCAGAATCCTCCCCAGCCCTGATTCAATGAATTCAATGTCCCTTCGACATAGCGCCTTCCGGATCTGTTGTAGCGTATTACCATGATTTGTCAAGTAAATATAATCGTATCGTTTGTATTGAATAAGAGAGCCATGTCGGCCGAAGGCTGGTCCCAACAACACATAATGTGTCTTGTTTGCTCAAACGAAGCACTTTGCCACCTTTTCCCATTTCCCTAAGCATCGCATGAAGAGCTTCCGACACGGCCGCATAGAAGCGTCTAACGGATCATTATGAGGGACCTCCAATACTCGTAAAATAAAGGTGATTTCCGCGTCAGATGCTCTCATGTTCAAGACTTTTTCAAAAGTGCTTCTTCTGAATTCCGCCCTTCTGGTGTTGTTCAGAGTGTCTCAGATCTGTTATCAAACAAAAGGGAACGTAAGATCGCAGAATATTGTGTAAAAATGGAGGTAATTTTTAGCATGAAAATTAGGCCAAATTGCTGAGCTTACAAAGACTGAGCTGTTGCAGAATAGTTTATAACATCATTGCAAAAATGTGAGCGGAAGTGGTGTAGTGGCAAGTGGCAC
>MU869743.1:20034-49307 GCA_036418205.1 Ostertagia ostertagi | reverse complement strand
GGAAGTTAATAACGAATTGATCGCTTCTGAAGAATTCGGGTGGATCAGATTGTTCACCTTTTCAAAGAAAGTACTGTGAGATATCGAAATGCTCCTTGAAATGAACAGGTTCTCTAGAGTGAAAATAAGGATGTTATGTGATGTGTAATTAAGTGGTGTACCCAGTGACTAGAGCTCATAAATGATTGGAATCGCCGCTAACAAGGACGGCTGTGCTCATAGAAATGGAGAATTCATCTATTTTCCAACTTCCCTCTTTTTGCAGGAGCGTCATGTTAATTGCGAGCTTGTTAGCTGCCCTGTGCCTTGTAACATTGTTATGTGGAACGTTCATTCGAGGCCAGCATTTCGAGTTCTTGGCATTATGGGGAGCGACGATTCATTCTACGGTCTGATTCTGAGCAGAGAAGTGCACCATCACGCACAGCGTTAAACTGTTGCAAGTCAGCGTTAAGAGACAACGAACCTTAGATCGTTAGGGTAACTGTCTCACTAAACGATCTCCCATGGCACAACACAACTAACAATGCTCATCGATGTTTCTCAGTCCTGTTTTTGCTATTTAACACGTTGACGACATTGTGCAGCGCATGCGCATCACACCTTGAGCACCGTGTGGGACCGTGTGCAGCGCATGCGCTGCACACACAAATATTTATTTTTTTCGCGCATGCGCTACTTCTTTTCTAATTTTTTGCATCTATTCCATAGACTACACCATAATATGACTAGACACGGCGAGGTTCATTGAATGGTTGAATATGCTCCTTTTTAGCGAAGGTTTTCTAAGCCCTACGAATTTCCCAATTGTGTTCATTCCTAGTTTCCTTTATATTCTGATAATCTTGGTCATAAAAAAGAGCAGTAGAAGTAAGTACAGACCCACACATATAGCAAGACATATGTTTTTAGTGGAGCAACCGCGTCAAAAATAATTTTGAGGTTCACTGCAGCAAAAGCAACTGAAACTTGCCTTTCATCGCCAGAAAACGTCGATTTTTTACAGTTGTCCCTTCTGATAAGTTTGACACATCGAATATCATTCTAAACATTTTGTTGCATCCGAGTTTTGCGTATTTAAAGCTCAAAATTCACGGATTTGATGTGAGGCGGCGGCGCCTGCAAAATCGCCGTGGTCCCACGCGGCGCAAAAACCCAAAACGCGCGATGTCGTCAACGTGTTAAATCTGCAAAAGGGGCGTGGCATCATCGACATCTTGCCCGCCTTTCTACTACTCACGGGATGGAACAGCCGAGCGCGCTCAATCCCGGAGCGTGCCCTTAAAACCAGCATCCGTGTGAAAATTATAATAAGTCAAGCTCGGAGCTCACAGACCTTCATATGTAGGAACTATTAGGTCGTGAAGAAAGTTCTTGCGCTTTTGGACCTTGATTTTCAAATGCCTGTATCTCGGCTCATTCGAAACCTTTTTGATTGGAGTAAAGACTGTTAGAATCCACAAACCTCTGCCAATAATAGCTGCGTTGAATCAGCCCGGTAGTGCAGAATACTGGAGCTCTAGAGACGATGAACCCGGCGGAGGTCGTTTCCGCATCATGTTGGTTTTTGAAGCATAACTCTTTGGAGAAGCTATCCAGGTAGTCGAGAAAGTGACAAATTATAGGCAAAAGGTCTACCGAGTAGGATGTTCGCAGGACTAATTCGTAGCCAATCTTGTCAACTTCTGCAGGGTTGGTTGTGGAATGTGCGTCCGAGCTACCTGTCAGGGACGAGCCGGTTCCTTTATAATGAGGAATTTCGAGCATATGTGCCAGAGTTCTAGGAGTAGTTTGACACATTATCAGGAGTACTTTTTCCACATTAACAGATCCACCTGGTTACGAAAAGCTAGACCAGCCGCTGACCTTATGAAAGTCACCTCAACCTTCCTTCAGTGAAGTTTCACTTTTGCAAAGTTTGTAGAGCCTGATCGCGGTCGATCACTTCACCAAAGGTTCGTATTCTGTAGCAAAGAATCCGTTCTTTGTCGTGCGTCGCAAATGATCAAAAAGTCAGGTCGTTTTCATGGCATGAAACAAGCTAGAACGCGGCGAACGACCCTTCAAAATGGTGAGCTGTCGCGGCACGCCCTATTTGAATTTTTGGGACTTTCCAGCTCTTCCCGTACAACAAGAAAACACAATGCAAGTGCGATTAGTTTAGGAGGAACCCTCTCAATAGATTTGTGCAAACGTGCTTCAACCAGAACGTTCGACTAATCGTTGGCGTTGTCCAATCTCCGATCACCACCCTCACAAGGGCTCTCGCTATTCTTACAAAAGCTTTTTGAACAATTGCTTCAGACCATATTTATTGCGAATCTCAGCCAAGTGCGTCTATAATATCTTGACCTGCTTCCTCTCCATACTGGCCTGCTTTGAGCTAGAAAAAGGAAATCATGCAAATTTGCTCTTGGAGTATGCCGTATTCAAGGCTTCAAAAAATGACAACTAAATAATAAGGAACATAGCTAGCCTAGCTGTTAGATAGAACAAGAAAAGCTCTTCAAAACACATACAGCTCATTGGCAGCTTGCTTGAATTCGTAACAAAATAAAGCGTTCAAAAACGAAACACCGAAAAGCGCAAGAACTTTCTTCACGACCTAATAGATCCGTAAACCGGATACTGCTTAGCGTGTGCTTATGCAATGACAGGATGGATGGGGGTTGTGAGGGTCTTTGAGGTCATTGAAGATTGAGAGGTCCAGTCCGCCAGTTACGTTGAGAACGTCACAAAACCGCACCGCCCTCCACTCATCGTAATAATTGCCTTCATAGGAAGTAGTCGCGATAAATCTCATGGAGACGAATGAGGTTACGTGATGAATCGGACACAATAAAATGGCAGGTTCAAGCATAATTGGGGAGGGGAAGGTCGTCTGAAGTAATCTCTACAGCAGGTAGTAAAAATATGCTGTTGCAGCGGTAATGCAGACATTTGAATTTGATGGTGGCAATTGCCACCGCCAGGGCCGAAAGGGTTCATGGAGACATGCCCATTTTTAGGCATTTTCCGTGCTCGAAAAAGCCTAAACCATGCACCTTCTATTTCTCTCTAGAAGAGGCATGCTACAATTTTTGTGGATTTCGTAGCTTCTGAATTTTTTTATCTCTTTGTATCTATTTAGGTATTTCTTTTCGTCTAAAGGATGGAAACGAAGTGAGTGGTAATGTGCAGGTCTTATTCAAAGGTGAATGGCGACCCGTTTGTGAGCAGAACTTCGGACAAACGGCTGCTGACAGGATCTGTAGTGACATGAATATGGGGTGAGCCCATACACTCTTCCAGGCAACCTCGTCCTGAAAGTCCTGCTGCTTTGTGAAATAGTGCTGTGAACGTTAAAACTTGCCTGAAAGTTCTTTAGAAGAGCACATAGTCGTAGATAATGAAACCAATTACACTGTACATTAGTGTCGATAAATGAGTCGTAAAAATGTGTTTGAAAAATTGGTTACATGATAAAACATACATGGAACCTACTGGTGGGAAAATCCAATGTGATGTTTCGAGAAATGTCAAATAACGCAATGCTGGTTGGTTTATCGCTTCAGCGGGGAAAGGAAGAGAAGGAAGCAAATAACTCCTAAGGGTTCATCGTAGCTGTCATTTTTGTGTTCATGAACTCAAATTTTTCTCTGTTGTAGACCACCTTGATCTGGAGTATCAATAGTTAAGGCGCAAACGGAAATATTAACTTTGGCGTGTACTAATACTCAGACACAGTCATCTGAGTGGTTGTTAACATGCGACGTAGTCGTCTAATGTTGTGAACGAACCATCGTTAAATGCGCAAGATGGCCAAGAATTACGGTAACAAGAGGTTACCGTGGTCAGTTTTTGATTTTAAACACCAGGAAATTGTGATTAGCATTCTATGTGATTATTTTGATAATTCAGTGTTCCATCTTCGATTGGTCACATGAAATGTATTAGCTTCAATAAGGACAAACCTTCAATTCTTCGAAAAACAATCGCTGTGCTGCGACGAGTTGCTTGTTCTGTTGCATTGCCAAACGATGAACCTCTTTGAAATTTCCATCGACCACCTTTGACCATCACAAGAAGTTTGAATGGCGATTTTCCGGCATCAATAGGCTTGGACCTGAATAGACTGCTTGTGTGACTTCATGAGTAATATCTTGAAGACATGCGAAGAAGCACTGGAAGCCAGCTTTCTCAATCCGTCGTTTGCTCACTGGAACTGATGCCAGCGCACCTTCTTGTAAGTGTCGTATGCACACCTCTTACCAAAAAGGTTTGCATGCATGAAAATGCACAATCCAACCGACCCGTGGAAATTGAATAGAAAGCAATGTTGCTAAAGGGCACTGCTCTGATTCCGTGATGAGCTTCATTTCTCGATTGCTTCCCTCGATGAGAAGACATTCTGCCGTTGGGGTAGTCTCGAAAAAATGGTAACCGGACCAATGCTAATGAAAAACCAAACAGCCATTCAGTGATGGTCGCAGAAATCACAATGGCAGGAATCACGACGCTCTGCTACTCAAGGCATAAAACTGGATAGTACAATTGTCTCGAACTTCTTTTGTCTCGCTTGATATTTCTAAGCGATTGGAACCTCAATAAGAAACACAGGGTGTCAGAACAAGGTAGAACACCCATTGACAATGCAGAGATTGTCGCGTCGATGTCTAGGAAGTCTCATTAATTTATCAATTTGAAGAGCAGTGTTGTTCCTTGTTTGATAACTTCCCCCAGTATGATAGTGTTGTTAATTTGGGACTTCTCGCCCATATTGATTTCCTATAATCAACTTAAGTTTAGCTAATTTTTGCACAGCCTGTACACTGTATCGTCTGCTTTTGGATGTAAACATTCTGAACCTATGTTATGCATGTGTATGTGTGTATTCGTATATTCAGGACACCTGCTGTTGTGCTCAAACCCACTACGCTGAATACTTATGGCTGGCTTATCAAGTGTGACACCCACTGTGCACTACGAGGCTTTGTCCTTTGTCGTCAAGTTTCTCGGATTCGTTGTTATGCTCAAAGATTAGGTGAGCCCCTTTCAACGTATTCTTTTCGATACTCGCCCTAACCAGGGACTTGACTTGATCAACTTCCCATGGAACTTTGAATTGAGACCCAGATATATCGATAGAGCTTCAAACGCTGATTACAAATATGGAAACTAAAACTGCAAAATGAACCTGCCAAGGAAGTTGTGAGCAGTCAAAGTTGGCTAAAGTAAAGCGTTGCATATGAACCGTGCTGATTGGGCTTTCAAAGTCGCCGTGGAGTAGTGGTAGTGCCCTCGCTCTTCACCCGGGAAGTCATAAGTTCTCTTCCCGTTGGAGTGCAAATTTCGAGAGCACTACCACTACTCCACGGCGACTTTGAAAGCCCGGAGGCTAGCACGTTATATGTAACGCTTTACTTCCAGCCAACTGCTCACAACTTCCTTGGCAGGTTCATTTTGCAGTTTTAGTTTCCATATTTGTAATCAGCGTTTGAAGCTCTATCGATATATCTGGGTCTCAATCAAAGTTCCATGGGAATTTGAATGCCTTCCTGGTAAGTGTTAGGAAATTTCCACAATTAACGTAGATACACGTTTCGTTTCTTTTGTGTACAACACGGTTGACGATCTCTGTGAGGATAGAATTCTCAGGACTACCAACCATTGCTGACCATGATCCGTACACGGCAACGATCCAGGTGATTTCACGCCATGTGCTATCCATGCATCACCTCCCGCGATAGGCGCTCATAGCTAACGCCAAGCGGCGCTACTGATAACAACTCCTCAGGAACTTTATTACCGCGCTGTCTTGAACTACGGGCCTGATTCATCTCTGTGGCTGCATAATCACCCGCGAAGGTAATGGAAGGAATTGGTTTGGAAGTTAATCCCTACCTGGCTTCAAGGAATGAAGCCTGCACTTAAGTTCACACCACGAATAAATTTTCGAACGTCATTTGGCAAAGCCTGAGCCACTTTTTATTGCAATTTTGTCTCTATGTCTTCTGCATAGTAATACATGTAGATGCTTGTTTTTCATGGATTTATGTTCGCATTGGTTGAGAAGCTTAATCCTTCAGTGGGAAAATCTCATGAGGACAACTTTGAGCAGCTCATCCTCTCGACGTGAATAAGTTTTGAGAGTCTATGGAAGAGCTGAAGCAATAATGCGCTGTATGCATTTATATCCAATTGTTCAAAATTCGGAGCAAAAAGGCGGAACAACGCTAGAGGGCCTCTCAGTAACTGCATCCCTGTGTTTTGTCCAGCAACCAAAGCGAAGCGTTAGCAACCATGTTTAGACGGTTCGAGTTCTTGTGGAGTTCGTCGGGTGGGCGTAGCTGCACGTGATCCGCTCCATTCACGCTTTGCTCGAGTCGTTGGTGGATTTGAGACGGTTGCCGGTGCTTTTCCATGGACAGCCGAGATCAAAGTGAAGGCTGTAAGTTTTCTACCTTTTCAACATCTTTATCAGCACATGTCCAACATCATTTTCTGGGCGAAAAAAAGCGTACAGATACCATTTGCTAATGCCGGAGAAATATGTATACATTATGATTTCAGACTGGAGCTCATCATTGTGGCGCCAGTATTCTCGATAGAACCCACCTCATCACAGCAGCTCACTGCTTTGAGTTAGTCAGTTAGTTAGTTAGTTAGTTAGTTATTATTGTACATTTACCTGATTCACGGTGTTTTTGGTGAAGTTCGTGCACTACTCAGTCCATTCATCAGTCAACAAAACCCTGCTTTTGACGTCGCGTGTGTGCGTACATCAACATGAAAAAAGGCCATGCCAGTTTTCTCTCTCGGAATTTCTTTAAATGACCTCTCTTGTAAAAGCCTAAGCAACTCTTCCTCCAAAATGCGTCTTTTTTCGCCACAACAACACCTTCCTTCAAAAAATCAGTTACGTCATTTCCTAGAAATATAGAAAACAATCGTCTTTTTTTCAAGAGAAGATCGCCGCCCTACTTCCTATATCGTAGTCGTGGGTGATTGGGACATTACCGTAGACGAAGGACATGAGCAAACCTTCGACGTCTCTCATCTCTATTTCTACCCACTTTACGAAGGTAATCACCGAAGTGTTGTTTTTCTGTCAGCATGAAAACTTTATTTCCAATATTTGGAGTATTCTACCACAAGGTGGAGGGTTGAAGGTCGACGAAAGAAAAACTCACCCAGTGGGAAGACGGGCGGACTCTCCACCCCACAAAAGTGCGGATCAGCACGCAATTCTCGATAAGATATGGCCAAGGATATGCCACGAGCGGCCTAGCAGGCCCAAACCCACGCCGCTCCGCTCCCAACGGCTGACTGACCCCTCGCCATCCACCCCTAGCCAATTAGCAGAGAGAGTGGAGAGCAAGAGAAAAAGAGAGCGTCAGCACTGAAGAGGGCAGCGCCAACGACAGACGCATCAATGCAAAAATCAACGTTCGAGGGACGGGTCTCTCTCGGGTTCTAAGCAGTTCCTTCTAGTTTTGTGTTCATCCCGGCACCACTGTCTACAATATGTAGTTGAATGGATCAAAAATTGCCTTGAACTTCCTCTCGCCATTCTTCGATCCCATCCCCCCACCATCCTCTTCCCATGCATATCATCCTCACGACCAGAACTCACGTAATGGCAATAATTATTATCCCCTGCACGACCCCACGTATGAAGTTCTACCCATACTCAGGATATCTTTCGCCTTGCCACGGTCACCGAAATGGGACCAGACATAAATGGGGAAGAATTGCCTTAAACATCCTCTCGTTCTTCCCCCCCCCCCATCCTTCCGTGCATATCACTGTATGTGCATGGTCATACATGCATTCATATGGCAAACGGTTCTGAAGGGATGCTAATGTCTGCCTGATTTATAGTTGTTGGTTCGATCGTTATATTTTGTGCAGTTCAGATCTCTTCGCTCATGATCTAGCCATTCTGGAGATCGAGCATCCTGGAATACGATTCGACGACTGGACGCAGCCTATTTGCCTGCCTTCGCGACAGTTTGTTTACCATAAAGGAAGAAAATGTGTAGCATCGGGCTGGGGCAGCGTAGGACTTTGTGAGAATCTATAAACTTGGTATTAGATGTGTCATTACGAAACGTGGTACAGCTAACAGTTGACTGCTAATTTGTTCCAGCTTATCCCAAGCGGCTCCAAGCTGCTGTGGTTCCGATCATTGACCGAGCGGAATGCATGAACTCGTCTCGAATCTATACCTCCATGAGCCGCTCCGCGTTTTGCGCTGGCTACTTAGAGGTACAGAATTATTGTGTTTTCATCAACAGCTGTTTTGATAGATCAGAAATATTTACCCCTGAATAATAACAAATCTGCGTCTCATATGAATGTAGACTTTTGCGTCGTTCAACACCCAGTCCAGTCAAACTAGGATACCTATGCATTTTCTCGTCTCACATGCATAGTTGCATCTCTTGTAGACCGTCAATAATTCTCTCCTACGGGTTTTGCAGGCAGGTATTATCTATCTGGAAAATGCATATATATGTTTGCCTTCAGTTCCCATTCTTATGCACATTGTTTGTAATCATCTCTCAATAGAAACAGCAAATGAAACATGTGGTTCTACTGGTTCTCTGCGATCCATAAGTGTAAGGACACCCTGTTTTCTGCTATTCCAAACTTGCTATGCATTTTTCGAAAATATGGTGATCATTCTTCATGACGGGAAAATTTGATGTTTTTCTGAAGTATTCTCCCCTTGGCTAACCTATATAAGTTTTTTTTGGAACGAATTTTCACCGTTTCATGAATATCGGGCCACTCATAAAAAGTTTCCCATTTCTCACGATCCGTGAAGGGAAATCAGGGAAGCGGGGATATATGTGGAGCTCAACATCGAGTTTACCATACCTCGTGCGACTCGCCTCTTTTCCCACTAAGAACCTCAAGCCAGAGCACCTCTTCTGTCGAATTCTACGAGTGGGCCAAGGACTGTGCGAAAATGCGGCTTTCCGTGAGAAAACCATTGTGAGGTGGTTGAACCTGCAGAGTGAGAACATCGCCAGGGACTGATGAAAACCCGTTCTAAGATTGTCGGAGTCCATTAGGTCGCAGTCTCCAGTTCGCCGTGGAAAGCGCCTCAACTAGCTGGGCAAGAGTAAACTACTACGAGACTTCGCGATCGTTGGCTCTCCCTCCTTGTTTCTTGTTCCAGATGAAACAACGAGGGAAAGTTTAGCTGAGGTTTACCCGTCAGAAGAAGTACAGGAGGATCTCGTGGAAATTGTTCATGCTTTCGAAGCAACGTAAAGTCCCTTATGGTTTGAGGCTTTTTGGAGCGACTTTAGCAATATTTCCACAACAGCGTCCTCGATCCTTTTTCATGCATGATGACGTATCTTCCATGCCAGTACTTCCACGCCAGATGAAAGTGCAATAAAAATATGACAGTTCCCTAGCGGCCGGTGACTGAATCAATGGTTTTTCATTGGGCCGTCACTGTAAAGGAGCTCTACAGCGAAGCAAGGCAGAATGGAACAAAAGGTCTGAAAACGTCCACTATCGGCGCACAGAAAAATTGATCCTAATGTGATGGCTAGCTTGGTTGCGAGCGTTCCAAAACGTATTAATGTGGTTCTGACTGAGAAAATGGAGCCCTCTTTTTTATTTAAACTCAACTAATGAGAGTGTCGTTTCACAATATTCGTGATATAGTGAAAATTCGTTCCGATGTTCGATGTTCGGGTTATTCAAGATTGAGAAATCTTATCAAGGTTTTCCGTCATGAAGCATTCATTGGTGGCTACCGTATTTTTCGAAGATGCACGGCAGTTTGGAATAGGAAAATTTAGAGTGTACCTATATGAAATGCAGTGGATGAATAACTAAGTTGCTTTGTTTATACATTCTTCTTCTTATTCTTCAGCGTTTGTCCCGCTTGTTGGCGGGGTCCGCTTTTCTGATGTGCTGACGCCACTTTTCCCGATTAAATGCTTGATCGGGGTGGATGTTAACCGACTTCAAGTCTCGTGCAACGTATCGAGCCAGCGCTGTTTCGGGCGTCCCTTAGGCCGCTTTCCGTGCACGTCTATGTTGAGCCGATCTTGCGTACACTGTCATGTTGTGTTACCGCTGTAGAATGTGATGAGTGTGAGTCACGTTTACGATAGTTTGTGTTCACGATGGTGAGATTGTGCGAGCTTGCATATTCAAGAATTCGCTCGCCATCGGCGTTTACGTGACCCATAACCAAACCACCATGACAGCTGTAACCGTCTTTCGCAGCGCCCAACGTGACCATTAAGGTCACCTGCGACAATGATAGCGTCCTCCGATGGTACCTCAGCTGTTTCTCATCTAGCAGGGCCCAGAACTCGTCCTTGGCTCGTTCGGAGCAGCCAGTCTGCGGAGCGTACGCAGAGAAGAATGTGGTATTGACGCTGCTCCATAGCGACAACGATCTTCATCAAGCGGTCATCGTAACGTTCGACATTCGCAATAGAATCGCGGAAACGTTCAGAGACAACCACACCGACGCCGCTGGTTGTCCTGGGACTGCCACAGAGAACGACTTTGAAGCCGCGGCCAATGTCCCTCGACTTGCAGCAGGACCACCTCGTTTCCTGCACGGCACAGAAATCAATTCTTCTTCTGCAACTCGTACGAGCGACCTGTCAATGTGCCAACATTCAATGTTGCAACGCGAACCTTCCATACGTTGCGGGACTTTTGGACTAGCCTAGTTGCCCCCCGATGCCGTCCTTGCACCGGAGACCCTCGCATACTTTTCACACTCGCCGGGCTTTGCGAGTGCGCGTCGGCTCCCGCGGACGCCGTAGCATTATCTCGATACTCACATAGCGACATGACATTTGTGATGTGACGTGGGTGTTCGTAGGCCGGCCTGTCACGGGGGCCTGTCGCCTGCATTCGAATGTCCGCGTTCAGCTCAGCTCACAAAAGTGAGCAGTTCCCAGTGGCACCACTTGGAGGAACGGACACCACCACCGTTCCTGTTTACACATGTATGTGCGTATTTACATAAATATGTGTGCTTATCTGTGTGCATGCCGGAACAAAATGAATTCATAAGAAAGCTTCTGAATTGAGCTAATTGCTTACTGTACAAGAAATACCAGAACTGGGAACTCGCTAGGCACAACCAGTGACCAACGAGCCGAGGGTCCCAATCATGACGAGACAGCATTCCCGACTGCCAAGATTGCGGTAAAATGCTGCATCTGTTGTTAAACGCCCACAGAACATAGTTCGGCCATTCCTGATAGTGTTGTCGTCGTAACTGGAGGGAATATA
Source organism: Ostertagia ostertagi (assembly GCA_036418205.1). Lineage (NCBI taxonomy): Eukaryota > Metazoa > Nematoda > Chromadorea > Rhabditida > Trichostrongylidae > Ostertagia > Ostertagia ostertagi. Next base: position 38,039 of record MU869743.1, on the reverse strand, counting down.
GGGGAGGTCGAGAAGGATTGCGAGAGCGGGATGAACAGTCAACAGGCTTGAAGCGAAATCCCAGATGAGGTCAGGTCGAGTAATCTATGCCATGGATACTATAGAGTAGCCCGCAAGTATCAGATTTGTACCATTGTTGCGGCTCGAAATTGCTGGACCTTGGCGCTACGACATTATAAAGTGAGCTAGTGGACGGCCATCGCAAGCTATTAGATTGAATGCCTCGCGCACACCTCGTAACACACGACGTGAATTACGGCGCGGCGGCTGGTTTATATGCGCGCGTGTTTGAAGCAGCCATGGAGCAAGCAAGTTTAGGCTGCTTAATCGTCAACACGCGCTCTGCCCACGATGCGTACTTGGCGTCGGCCCCTTCCGATCGATAATACTATTAAAATTTAAATGCATTTTTCTACTTTTTTGACATCTTATGTGCCGTTTCCTTCCATTTGCGCTTACGCCCCGTCTAGCTCAAAATTTTCTTTTTGTATGGATTACTGCTTTTGCTTACTAATGAACTCACCTGGGGCTTACTGCCACTTTCAAACACACTGTATGAACCTAACCATTCTAGGACAGTTGAAAAGCAATGATTCACACGAAAAAGAAAAGATTCTCGCCAAAAAACACGAGCAAAAGCAACACGGCACGTGGAACACCTGAAAAAAACAAAAGGAGAATGTAATGAAACCAAATTTATCGATCGGAAGTCGCCGACTGCACATCGTGCGCGGTCCGCGCGGACTGCGAACTATAAAAGCAGCCTCACAGACTCGCAACTTCGTTCGCGCTCCCCTCCCTCACTTAAAAGAGTAGAGAGGGAGTCTATGTTTAATGGCTTTTCTGTCAACTATGCATACACAATTTCATTATCGACCGCTGGTACATCACCAATCTAATCTCGGGTGTCGTTTCAAGGTCCGGATCAGAGTTGAGATGAAAGGAGATCTTGCTATCAAGATTTTTTATCCCAAACTGATATCCCCAATTGCACCGAATTGACACCATGTCACTCTGACGTGGTGTCAATTCGGTGCATACCCCCGTATGAGGTGTGGACCTCACAAGTGGAACTGAGTAGAGTGGAAGGCGCAAACGTCTAGGAAAAGAGAGCTTTTGGCGCTCACATTGTTCAAAACTGGTCTAACAAAATCGAGCCGCTTGAGAACTGTCGAATGAGCGTATTGCTCGAGGTTATCTGCTTTCCTGGTATGCTGAAATCCCTTCAGTTTTGTATTAGTAGCACATGATCGATTTCCTTTTGTCTCTCTCCACTGCACTAGATTAGCTTTTGGGTTTCCTTTTTTGTGAAGAGCGTGCTATTTACTGCCAGAAAGTATGCCGTAGTCAATTTTAGAGCCTCTTTCCGCGAACGGTCTTCACTCCTACCTCCTACCAGTGTACCTTTCCCGAGCCTCATCTATCACTCCCGACGTAGCCTCAGATTATGTGCTATGGTGGAATAAGCGCTTTCGGGAATGAAATCGTCGAGGGTTAGGTAAGCTGACCCCCATCACCCTCCCCGATAAGCCATTAGCGTCGCGTATACGGCTAGTTTTGTCCAGCATCCCTATTTTCTATCTGTTCTCGCAGTCATGCGATCGCTGCTTCTATGCATAGCAGAGACACGGTTTTTGAGTGATGCTACAACTATGGCAATCATCTATTGTCTTCTCCACTCTAATAAATTTTGCACCTTCAATTTCTCTAACCTTAGTTCTTTACTATTATGTCTCTTAAAGACTTAGGACTTGAATGTTGTTGTCACATCAGCAACGCCACATCAGCCTTGGGACTTCCCATGAGCGATGGTTTGGAATGTCAGTTCAGAACGAATTCTTTCTTCTTTACCACAGTTGTTCACTCCGAATTCCTGGCGAAGTATCGTGCGTCACTTACGGGTGACTTCCTAGCATTATCTCTGATACTCTTGCCACCTCAGCCATGGTTTGCTGGCCTGCACCTGCTGGCCTGCACCTGACGCCGACACTGGAAAATTTTTTTTCGATTTTCGGAGAGCAAGGTTACGTGTAGCGGCGAACCTGTGGCTCCCGCAAGAGTAGGTGGTTTTTGAGGGGCATGCACGCGCCAGCTGATAACCGATGTGGTAAGCTGTACATACGTGGTTCTTAAGCATTTTGGATCATAGCGAATCTGAATTCTTAGTAACATTTACATTCATCAAACCATAAGGTACGGTTTTTAAAATTCTATGTTCTTTATTTGGATAGAACCACGGTTGTTTCTACAATAGGGTAGCAGAAAAGCTACCAGAGTATCGCATAGCCTAATGGAAAGGCCATTTTCCAGTGTTGGGGTACAACTGTCCGATTTGAATTTGGAAATTGATTCACTATTCGATTCGATTCTTTCCGTGTAGTGGTTACGAAAAATGGTACTCAACCATATACGACAACCATATACCAGGGGAAGTTTAAAAAGCTTGCCATACTAGTTGCATATCTTATTTATTTAGGGTGGTGTTGACTCATGTCAAGGTGATTCTGGAGGACCGCTTGCTTGCCAGGAAGACAATGGTGCGTCGTATTTCCCTTCAATTAAATGCCTTTAGGCTCATTATTTCTGAAGTAACAGCGGCTTTCGATCCTGATCGCCAAATAATTGAGAAAATCGCACTGCATCTTTTTTTCTAATTTTCTGCTTGCATTAACTTCCATTTGTACGTGGACCACACATATGTTAGCCTGTCCCATGACAAGTGAACCGCTTTACATTCACTGCTGTGAGGATTCTAAAAAATGTTGGAGGCGTGAAGTATTTTTTCTTGTGAGGTAGCACCCACACTTTTGAAGTTCATAGAAAGTAGCGCTCATGCTACAGCATGCTGCCTTCCATGAGTATTTGCTCAAGTTTTTTTAAGCATTTCAGTGCTATATTTTTTATGCGCACTGGTGAAGGTCATTTGAAGGTCGCTTGGGCATATATCCTATCAGAAAAGATAGGAGTATTCTCTCCCAAACTCGTTGCGCAGCGTTCAATGCGATCTTCTGCCTGACGGTGTTGAAGAGAAATTTGGACAGAGCAACCATAACTTTGCTTATACTTCTCAAGGATTGAAATGACAGTACTAGTATCTCCCTAGGGTCACGGAGAAATGAAGATTTTGATTTGCTCCTCACATGCCCAAGCAAGAGTCAACTCTAATCCCAATCGACAATGTCATATTCGCACCTTCCTTCGTTTGTCATCCAGCATACTAACCGGTGATGTGAAATGGGTGCTGTACTCTTACAAATTCACAAACTGCAGTAGTCTAGATAAAACAATTTGAAAGCTTTGACAGCGGAAGTCCATCCTCCCCCATGTTCGCCTTCTGAGTTGTTGGTGAAATACGAGAGGGGCTTAGTACTGGGAACTGCCACCTGCTAATATATGTACTAGGGTCACTGGTAAAGACATAAGTCAGCAGTTTGTTAGCGACATCTTCAAACTGGCAAATTCTGCTTTCTTTCTGAGGCCGTCTGACGCTGTGCTGCGGTGAAAAGTCATGCAAAAATCTGGGACTCGCGAGGTGAAAACTTTTTTATCAAAATAGCTTTTACAGAACCGTACGTCCTGGCAGGTGTTATAAGTTGGGGTGATGGATGCGCTCAGAAAGCACAACCTGGAATTTACACCATGATTGCTCCGTACCTGTCATGGATTGAAGGTATCCTGCAAAATCGCTGACGGCATCTGTATTTTTTACGCGTCGATTCTGTTTGACACGGTTTTGAACAAGCCGTACACTTCTCATCCAGTGGCAAAAAATGATCTTCATCATATCGGAAAAATATTGTGCTCTCCATTACCTCACACTTTGTGATAATCTCCCTATGTGTTTTGATGTTAATCTGCATCACCTGTCATCCTTTTGTTGATCAAACTCCTTGAGCGGCCACCAGCAGTGTTCTCTTTCGCTCTTGTTCCGTGCCAGTGCACTTGAAGTTATCGTTCAGGGAGACGGCATGATTCTATGTTCCGCAAGAATCGTTAGCTTGAGAGCAATCCTCCGAGACAAGGAGAAAAAGATCAAAAAATTGCATTTGTTTTAGTAAACATTCTGGAAGAAACTAGGAAAAATACTACTCGTTTGAATTGTCTTTGAATTTCCCAATTAAGAAACCTTTTTGTTCTTCCTATGGCAAGAATATTTCATTTCTTTTGCACTCTAATCTATCGTCCGTTTTGTCCGTGCTATTCGAATATGAATGTTTCAACTAAATTCTGATGAGTCGCTGCCGTTCTACGACGTACATCGTGCATGGCATTTCATTCTCTTCGTACAGAGCTTTCGTGATGGGGTATGACAATTGGCCCGGCGGTCGTCCTGGTTTTTGTTTAAAGTCCAGATGGACGTAGACCACTCTGGTCTAACAATCATCGCAACAGTAGGCTCCATGTTCGTCTTTCTTGAAACCTCGGCATTTTTAGATGTGTTTTATTTCTTCTGTGCCTGACAGGTTTTGTATGGTGGAAGATTTATTGCCTGACGTTTCGACGAAATCGTCGTTTTCAAAGGCCTGAAAGCGTTCCGAAACTTTTACGAACTTAACCTATCCGCTCAACACAAATATGCGCTAAGCTTACAACACTCAGACCAGCGAACCATAGCGTGCTAACTCCGTTCTTGGAGACCAGTGAACCATAGCGTGCTAACTCCAAGAACGGAGCTAGCACGCTATGGTTCGCTGGTCTGAGTGTTGTAAGCTTAGCGCATATTTGTGTTGAGCGGATAGGTTAAGTTCGTAAAAGTTTCGGAACGCTTTCAGGCCTTTGAAAACGACGATTTCGTCGAAACGTCAGGCAATAAATATTCCACCATCCAAAACCTGTCAGGCACAGAAGAAATAAAACACATCGCAACAGTGTTTGAAAAAATGTATAGTTTGTATCTGATTTGTGCTTTGTTGTTTGCTCTGATGAACATCCAATAAATCCTTTTATTTTTCAATTCTCACCTTTTCGCAAAATGCTAACTATTCATATATGTTCCTATTCGAAAACCTGGAGGAACGTGAGCTTGCTCTTGAAAAATTAAAAGGCCGTGAGTCTACAATTCTGCTAAGTTTTTCGGCCATACCATGCCATACGCAGCCTTAGCAGCATTAAAGCTGCATTTTACGCAATATATCGATAGGTTGTGATGAAGTTTTGATTCCAGATATGTGGGTGTTAGTGCAATAAAAACTATGATGGTTGCTTGTAATGACCATAAACAGCTTTTATGTGCATAACCCACTCTTTTTTGAATGAAGCTGAAGCGATCAGATAATAGATGAAGCTGAAGCGAATAATAGAACTAGGATTTACCGCTTGCAACCATCGGCATCCGTTCCATGCCAACGTATCCTGAATCGACTGACTCAACGCAACGGAGCAAATAAGTCTCGTCAAGAATTTTTCATACTCGATCTCCATCCTTTATCCATTTCGGCTTCTCCTCGCCCTTCCACGGGACAAATGATAGAGTGTCCGCAGCCGGTCTTATTATTCGAAATGATGCGTAGGAAATGGATACGTAATGTATGCTCTGGAAAGCTCGTTGTTCATAGCAGCTGCAGGTCAGCAGATATCTGAACGCTGAATGTGCATGTTGTTTCACATGAAGCATAGCAGCTGATTTAATTTAGGATTTAAGAAACAATTCCACCTGTTTGGAAGTGGTGGGCGCATGCGAAGCGGGATCACTCTCAAGCATTGCACAGATTTGGATTCATAGTCAGGTCCTGTCGAAAAAATTCGCGGTCAAACATAATGCTGGTACTTTCTGATTTTTTGCAACGCCCCCTCCCCTTTCTCCTTTGCTACCCTGTCGGGGCTTGATACGTCTCCCCCTACGTTCCGCTTATCTCGTAATACTTTTTTTATTCGTCTACCGTGTAAAGAGGTAAGAGGTAGATTCACACGTCGATCAAACTGTCGCTTGGCTGGATGCTTTTATCCCGTGTGGAATACCGACAGACACGAATGCGGATCGCTAGAACAGAAAGTGATTTTTCCCTTCGCAGCGCGAAACGAAACCGCTGCATTAGCCATAGGTCCACTACTAATGAGGAGTGAGGCACTCCTTCGGAAAACGTTTTGCGCTGCGAAAAGCGGAAAAATCCCTTTCTACTTTAGTAAACCACAATCTGTGCATCGATGACCGAAATCCATTCAGCTTGCCACGAACGAAATCTAGGTACAAAAATTGATATATTAAGTTGTCGGGAAAGTTCTTGCGCATTTTCTTGTTCACCTTGCAAAATCTTTTGGGATCGTTTTGAAACATTCACTGTTAAACGCATGTGAGCGGTGGTTAATGCTCTCTCCACAGCATTTCTGTCGTAGCATTTCGCAGCGTTTGAAGCTTAAAAATCGTCTTTCACTGAAGGTATGTTCGACTGCTCCTGCCTTTATAAGCCCACAAAATGCGTCGATTGAAGCGAAGCAGTAGGAGTTCTACGTGTTGTGATGGACCTCCCGACTATCTTTCACAATATGCCAATTATTTGGTTGCCGAGTTCCAGATACTTGAGAAAAAACCACAAATCTGGTCGGCCTGCCACCCTCATTGACGAGTGTATTCTGAATTCGATTGGAGAGAGTGCTTAGTGCAATGCACGGTAATTGGCGGAGCTCTTTCAGTGCTACCAGACCACAATGGCCGTTCCTCAATATCGCCTCAGAAGTGAAATTATGGCGAAAGGATATTTTGTGATCTGACTGACCACAGGCTATTGAGACCATAAATTTTGCAAGGACATTTTGATTTGCCGCCCGTCTATCGCTTGATCCGCCAACTTTGTTGGTGGTGTCAAGAAGTGGGATCCTCAGATAAACCGCACGCGAAAGCACGACTGGCTCGGATGCGTAGAACAAAGGATTGCTACGCCGATTAGAGAACAGTAACCTGGGAGGCAACATTGAAAGCTCATGAGGCTGCAAATGTTTCGCTCACGGAGAGCTGCTGCCAACGAAGTCCACTGCTATTGGTGAACAATAATGTTAGCAAGTGGATTGGTTTCCCGGCATGGTGCCCGGAAAATCGGAGAAACTTTACTTTATGTCGGCAACGCTCGCCCACGAATTACGAAGAAGGTTCAGGAAAGGTCTCCAAGCTCGTTATAGAATGATCTGACCCACGTGTACAGCAAACCTGGTAGAGACGGGCTACCATACGCTTCTGTTGCCGTCGAAGGTACTGAAATAGGGCAGTTCGATGATCCGGACCTACTCGGAGTCAACCTCTTTGAGCTTTTCGCCCCAAAGACTCGGGATTTCTGAACGGCCGGCAACCTGTGCCTGCTGAAGAGCAATGTTTCGACGATTATGGTGGTGTATGTATTCAGCATTTGTTGGCTGCACTAAATAAGGTACTGAAATAGGGACACCTGATCACAACATCCTCCAAACTGAAGAAGAAAAGCAATTCTGAAAAAAGATGCCAAATGCGCAAAGACTTTTGCGACAACCTTGTACAAAAGAGTGTAAACAAAGAATGACATAAATCGCGATAATGATCGCGTTTTGAATGTGTTGGAACTCGCGCATCAGTTTCCTAACAGTGGAGCGTGTTTGCTGATCGAGAACGGGCGAGGATTTAAGAAGGCAGATCTAATGAACCTTAAACGAGCATTCCTTTGTGATCAGGTGTTTTGGAAAAGTGAGGTAGAACTGGGATTGTCAAGAATCAAGCTTCTAGCAGCTTCTTAGTTCATCACAAATATGTGAAACCAGTTTCGCACCGCACGCTATCGCGCGCATGTCAACATAGGCTTCTGTGAAACAGAGTATAGCCGGGCTGTTGTATTGAGAAACATACTGCTTTCAATTGATTTTACTGATGGTATTAAGGAAAGCAGTAATTTCTCATAGCTCCAATACCAATAAACATCCATCATTTTTCTAGAACTAACAAAGTCTAGCAGCCGAATGACCTTTGGATAACTAATACAATTACTTGGGCTGCTTATTATCACCCTCACCGTAAACATCTACCATGCTTGGATACTGGGATAGTTTAGCGGTCTAATAACTTCTTTTACCGGTGATGCGATAGAATTACCAATTTATCGTATTTCCACAGACACCGACCATCTTAGGAAGCTCGGGCAGATTAGCGGTCGAAATGGATCACGACTACATCGCAAAAATGAGATGTTTTCTTATCCCACATCTGGATAAGAACTTCAGTACATTTGCCTTGTATCGCTCCTTATCAGCCCCTATCAGCCGTTATCACTTTCTGGTCCCCATCAAATATGTTCCCGTCCCACCTCATATCTGCAAAGCAACGCCTCAATGCTGCTGGGCCCTGCGCTGTGAATTTCGTGACATTGCGTTCAACGCTTCTTATCAGCCCCTATCAGCTGTTATCACTTTCTGGTCCCCACCAAATATGTTCCCGTCCCACCCCCTATATCATATCTTGAAATCAACTCCTGACGACACTGGTGGCGAGCTATGAATTTCCGGTCAGACAGACAAACACACACACAGACACACACGCACAACCGCTTAGCCGGATTATATATAGTAGGTTCATGGTCTAAACCAGAGACCCTCGCCGGGCTTTGCGAGTGCGCGTCGGCTCCCGCGGACGCCGTAGCATTATCTCGATACTCACATAGCGACATGACATTTGTGATGTGACGTGGGTGTTCGTAGGCCGGCCTGTCACGGGGGCCTGTCGCCTGCATTCGAATGTCCGCGTTCAGCTCAGCTCACAAAAGTGAGCAGTTCCCAGTGGCACCACTTGGAGGAACGGACACCACCACCTTTCCCTGTTTAAACATGTACTGTGCGTATCTTAACAACATAAATATGTGTCTTATCTGTGTGGCATGCGCGGAACAAATGAAGTTCATAAGAAACGCTCTGAATGAGCTAGATTTGCTTATGTACAAGAAATACCAGAACTGGGAACTCGCTAGGCACAACCAGTGACCAACGAGCCGAGGGTCCCAATCATGACGAGACAGCATTCCCGACTGCCAAGATTGCGGTAAAATGCTGCATCTGTTGTTAAACGCCCACAGAACATAGTTCGGCCATTCCTGATAGTGTTGTCGTCGTAACTGGAGGGAATATAGGGGAGGTCGAGAAGGATTGCGAGAGCGGGATGAATAGTCAACAGGCTTGAAGCGAAATCCCAGATGAGGTCAGGTTGAGTAATCTATGCCATGGATACTATAGAGTAGCCCGCAAGTATCAGATTTGTACCATTGTTGCGGCTCGAAATTGCTGGACCTTGGCGCTACGACATTATAAAGTGAGCTAGTGGACGGCCATCGCAAGCTATTAGATTGAATGCCTCGCGCACACCTCGTAACACACGACGTAAATTACGGCGCGGCGGCTGGTTTATATGCGCGCGTGTTTGAAGCAGCCATGGGGCAAGCAAGTTTAGGCTGCTTAATCATCAACCACGCGCTCTGCCCACGATGGCGTCGGCCCCTTCCGATCGATAATACTATTAAAATTTAAATGCATTTTTCTACTTTTTTGACATCTTATGTGCCGTTTCCTTCCATTTGCGCTTACGCCCCGTCTAGCTCAAAATTTTCTATTTTGAGTGGATTACGGCTTTTGCCTACTAATGAACTCACCTGGGGCTTACTGCCTTTTTCAGACGCACTGTATGAACCTAACCATTCTAGTACATTTGAAAAGCAACAATTCACACGAAAACGAAAAGACCCACTCCAAAAAACACGAGCAAAAGCCATGCTCCACGTGGGACACCTGAAAAAAACAAAAGGAGAATGTAATGAAACCAAATTTATCGATCGGAAGTCGCCGACTGCACATCGTGCGCGGTCCGCGCGGACTGCGAATTATAAAAGCAGCCTCACAGACTCGCAACTTCGTTTGCGCTCCCCTCCCTCACTTAAAAGAGTAGAGAGGGAGTCTATGTTTAATGGCTTTTCTGTCAACTATGCATACACAATTTCATTATCGACCGCTGGTACATCACCAATCTAATCTCGGGTGTCGTTTCAAGGTCCGGATCAGAGTTGAGATGAAAGGAGATCTTGCTATCAAGATTTTTTATCCCAAACTGATATCCCCAATTGCACCGAATTGACACCATGTCACTCTGACGTGGTGTCAATTCGGTGCATACCCCCGTATGAGGTGTGCACCTCACAAGTGGAACTGAGTAGAGTGGAAGGCGCAAACGTCTAGGAAAAGAGAGCTTTTGGCGCTCACATTGTTCAAAACTGGTCTAACAAAATCGAGCCGCTTGAGAACTGTCGAATGAGCGTATTGCTCGAGGTTATCTGCTTTCCTGGTATGCTGAAATCCCTTCAGTTTTGTATTAGTAGCACATGATCGATTTCCTTTTGTCTCTCTCCACTGCACTAGATTAGCTTTTGGGTTTCCTTTTTTGTGAAGAGCGTGCTATTTACTGCCAGAAAGTATGCCGTAGTCAATTTTAGAGCCTCTTTCCGCGAACGGTCTTCACTCCTACCTCCTACCAGTGTACCTTTCCCGAGCCTCATCTATCACTCCCGACGTAGCCTCAGATTATGTGCTATGGTGGAATAAGCGCTTTCGGGAATGAAATCGTCGAGGGTTAGGTAAGCTGACCCCCATCACCCTCCCCGATAAGCCATTAGCGTCGCGTATACGGCTAGTTTTGTCCAGCATCCCTATTTTCTATCTGTTCTCGCAGTCATGCGATCGCTGCTTCTATGCATAGCAGAGACACGGTTTTTGAGTGATGCTACAACTATGGCAATCATCTATTCTCTTCTCCACTCTAATAAATTTTGCACCTTCAATTTCTCTAACCTTAGTTCTTTACTATTATGTCTCTTAAAGACTTAGGACTTGAATGTTGTTGTCACATCAGCAACGCCACATCAGCCTTGGGACTTCCCATGAGCGATGGTTTGGAATGTCAGTTCAGAACGAATTCTTTCTTCTTTACCACAGTTGTTCACTCCGAATTCCTGGCGAAGTATCGTGCGTCACTTACGGGTGACTTCCTAGCATTATCTCTGATACTCTTGCCACCTCAGCCATGGTTTGCTGGCCTGCACCTGCTGGCCTGCACCTGACGCCGACACTGGAAAATTTTTTTTCGATTTTCGGAGAGCAAGGTTACGTGTAGCGGCGAACCTGTGGCTCCCGCAAGAGTAGGTGGTTTTTGAGGGGCATGCACGCGCCAGCTGATAACCGATGTGGTAAGCTGTACATACGTGGTTCTTAAGCATTTTGGATCATAGCGAATCTGAATTCTTAGTAACATTTACATTCATCAAACCATAAGGTACGGTTTTTAAAATTCTATGTTCTTTATTTGGATAGAACCACGGTTGTTTCTACAATAGGTAGCAGAAAAGCTACCAGAGTATCGCATAGCCTAATGGAAAGGCCATTTTCCAGTGTTGGGGTACAACTGTCCGATTTGAATTTGGAAATTGATTCACTATTCGATTCGATTCTTTCCGTGTAGTGGTTACGAAAAATGGTACTCAATCATATACGACAACCATATACCAGGGGAAGTTTAAAAAGCTTGCCATACTAGTTGCATATCTTATTTATTTAGGGTGGTGTTGACTCATGTCAAGGTGATTCTGGAGGACCGCTTGCTTGCCAGGAAGACAATGGTGCGTCGTATTTCCCTTCAATTAAATGCCTTTAGGCTCATTATTTCTGAAGTAACAGCGGCTTTCGATCCTGATCGCCAAATAATTGAGAAAATCGCACTGCATCTTTTTTTCTAATTTTCTGCTTGCATTAACTTCCATTTGTACGTGGACCACACATATGTTAGCCTGTCCCATGACAAGTGAACCGCTTTACATTCACTGCTGTGAGGATTCTAAAAAATGTTGGAGGCGTGAAGTATTTTTTCTTGTGAGGTAGCACCCACACTTTTGAAGTTCATAGAAAGTAGCGCTCATGCTACAGCATGCTGCCTTCCATGAGTATTTGCTCAAGTTTTTTTTAAGCATTTCAGTGCTATATTTTTTATGCGCACTGGTGAAGGTCATTTGAAGGTCGCTTGGGCATATATCCTATCAGAAAAGATAGGAGTATTCTCTCCCAAACTCGTTGCGCAGCGTTCAATGCGATCTTCTGCCTGACGGTGTTGAAGAGAAATTTGGACAGAGCAACCATAACTTTGCTTATACTTCTAAAGGATTGAAATGACAGTACTAGTATCTCCCTAGGGTCACGGAGAAATGAAGATTTTGATTTGCTCCTCACATGCCCAAGCAAGAGTCAACTCTAATCCCAATCGACAATGTCATATTCGCACCTTCCTTCGTTTGTCATCCAGCATACTAACCGGTGATGTGAAATGGGTGCTGTACTCTTACAAATTCACAAACTGCAGTAGTCTAGATAAAACAATTTGAAAGCTTTGACAGCGGAAGTCCATCCTCCCCCATGTTCGCCTTCTGAGTTGTTGGTGAAATACGAGAGGGGCTTAGTACTGGGAACTGCCACCTGCTAATATATGTACTAGGGTCACTGGTAAAGACATAAGTCAGCAGTTTGTTAGCGACATCTTCAAACTGGCAAATTCTGCTTTCTTTCTGAGGCCGTCTGACGCTGTGCTGCGGTGAAAAGTCATGCAAAAAATCTGGGACTCGCGAGGTGAAAACTTTTTTATCAAAATAGCTTTCCAGGAAGCCGTACGCCTGGCGTAGTGTTATACACGTTTGGGGTGATGGATGCGCTCAGAAAGCACAACCTGGAATTTACACCATGATTGCTCCGTACCTGTCATGGATTGAAGGTATCCTGCAAAATCGCTGACGGCATCTGTATTTTTTACGCGTCGATTCTGTTTGACACGGTTTTGAACAAGCCGTACACTTCTCATCCAGTGGCAAAAAATGATCTTCATCATATCGGAAAAATATTGTGCTCTCCATTACCTCACACTTTGTGATAATCTCCCTATGTGTTTTGATGTTAATCTGCATCACCTGTCATCCTTTTGTTGATCAAACTCCTTGAGCGGCCACCAGCAGTGTTCTCTTTCGCTCTTGTTCCGTGCCAGTGCACTTGAAGTTATCGTTCAGGGAGACGGCATGATTCTATGTTCCGCAAGAATCGTTAGCTTGAGAGCAATCCTCCGAGACAAGGAGAAAAAGATCAAAAAATTGCATTTGTTTTAGTAAACATTCTGGAAGAAACTAGGAAAAATACTACTCGTTTGAATTGTCTTTGAATTTCCCAATTAAGAAACCTTTTTGTTCTTCCTATGGCAAGAATATTTCATTTCTTTTGCACTCTAATCTATCGTCCGTTTTGTCCGTGCTATTCGAATATGAATGTTTCAACTAAATTCTGATGAGTCGCTGCCGTTCTACGACGTACATCGTGCATGGCATTTCATTCTTCGTACAGAGCTTTCGTGATGGGGTATGACAATTGGCCCGGCGGTCGTCCTGGTTTTTGTTTAAAGTCCAGATGGACGTAGACCACTCTGGTCTAACAATCATCGCAACAGTAGGCTCCATGTTCGTCTTTCTTGAAACCTCCGCATTTTTAGGTGTGTTTTATTTCTTCTGTGCCTGACAGGTTTGGATGGTGAAATATTTATTGCCCTGACGTTTCGACGCAATCGTCGTTTTCGAAGGCCTGATAGCGTTTTGAAACTTTTACGGACGCTAACCTATCCGCTCAACACAAATATGCGCTAAGCTTACAACACTCAGACCAGCGAACCATAGCGTGCTAGCTCCGTTCTTGGAGTTAGCACGCTATGGTTCACTGGTCTCCAAGAACGGAGTTAGCACGCTATGGTTCGCTGGTCTGAGTGTTGTAAGCTTAGCGCATATTTGTGTTGAGCGGATAGGTTAAGTTCGTAAAAGTTTCGAAACGCTTTCAGGCCTTTGAAAACGACGATTGCGTCGAAACGTCAGGCAATAAATATTCCACCATCCAAAACCTGTGAGGCACAGAAGAAATAAAACACATCGCAACAGTGTTTGAAAAAATGTATAGTTTGTATCTGATTTGTGCTTTGTTGTTTGCTCTGATGAACATCCAATAAATCCTTTTATTTTTCAATTCTCACCTTTTCGCAAAATTCTAACTATTCATATATGTTCCTATTCGAAAACCTGGAGGAACGTGAGCTTGCTCTTGAAAAATTAAAAGGCCGTGAGTCTACAATTCTGCTAAGTTTTTCGGCCATACCATGCCATACGCAGCCTTAGCAGCATTAAAGCTGCATTTTACGCAATATATCGATAGGTTGTGATGAAGTTTTGATTCCAGATATGTGGGTGTTAGTGCAATAAAAACTATGATGGTTGCTTGTAATGACCATAAACAGCTTTTATGTGCATAACCCACTCTTTTTTGAATGAAGCTGAAGCGATCAGATAATAGATGAAGCTGAAGCGAATAATAGAACTAGGATTTACCGCTTGCAACCATCGGCATCCGTTCCATGCCAACGTATCCTGAATCGACTGACTCAACGCAACGGAGCAAATAAGTCTCGTCAAGAATTTTTCATACTCGATCTCCATCCTTTATCCATTTCGGCTTCTCCTCGCCCTTCCACGGGACAAATGATAGAGTGTCCGCAGCCGGTCTTATTATTCGAAATGATGCGTAGGAAATGGATACGTAATGTATGCTCTGGAAAGCTCGTTGTTCATAGCAGCTGCAGGTCAGCAGATATCTGAACGCTGAATGTGCATGTTGTTTCACATGAAGCATAGCAGCTGATTTAATTTAGGATTTAAGAAACAATTCCACCTGTTTGGAAGTGGTGGGCGCATGCGAAGCGGGATCACTCTCAAGCATTGGCACACATTTGGCCCGGTCATAGTGAGGTCCTGTCGAAAAAATTCGCGGTCAAACATAATGCTGGTACTTTCTGATTTTTTGCAACGCCCCCTCCCCTTTCTCCTTTGCTACCCTGTCGGGGCTTGATACGTCTCCCCCTACGTTCCGCTTATCTCGTAATACTTTTTTTATTCGTCTACCGTGTAAAGAGGTAAGAGGTAGATTCACACGTCGATCAAACTGTCGCTTGGCTGGATGCTTTTATCCCGTGTGGAATACCGACAGACACGAATGCGGATCGCTAGAACAGAAAGTGATTTTTCCCTTCGCAGCGCGAAACGAAACCGCTGCATTAGCCATAGGTCCACTACTAATGAGGAGTGAGGCACTCCTTCGGAAAACGTTTTGCGCTGCGAAAAGCGGAAAAATCCCTTTCTACTTTAGTAAACCACAATCTGTGCATCGATGACCGAAATCCATTCAGCTTGCCACGAACGAAATCTAGGTACAAAAATTGATATATTAAGTTGTCGGGAAAGTTCCCGCACATTTTCTTGTTCAACTTGTAAAATCTTTTGGGATCGTTTCGAAACATTCACTGTTAAACGCATTGTGAGCGGTGGTTAATGCTCTCTCCACAGCATTTCTGTCGTAGCATTTCGCAGCGTTTGAAGCTTAAAAATCGCCTTTTCACTGAAGGTATGTTCGACTGCTCCTGCCTTTATAAGCCCACAAAATGCGTCGATTGAAGCGAAGCAGTGGGAGTTCTACGTGTTGTGATGGACCTCCGAACTATCTTTCACAATATGCCAATTATTTGGTTGCCGAGTTCCAGATACTTGAGAAAAAACCACAAATCTGGTCGGCCTGCCACCCTCATTGACGAGTGTATTCTGAATTCGATTGGAGAGAGTGCTTAGTGCAATGCACGGTAATTGGCGGAGCTCTTCAGTGCTACCAGACACAATGGCCGTTCCTCAATATCGCCAGTGAAATTATGGCGAAAGGATATTTCGTGATCTGACTGACCACAGGCTATTAAGTTCATGAAATTTTGCAAGGACATTTTGATTTGCCGCCCGTCTATCGCTTGATCCGCCAACTTTGTTGGTAGTGTCAAGAAGTGGGATCTCAGATAAACCGCACGCGAAAGCACGACTGGCTCGGATGCGTAGAACAAAGAATTGCTGCTCCGATTAGAGAACGGTAACCCTAGAGGCAACACTGAAATCTCATAAGGCTGCAAATGTTTCGCTCATGGAGAGCTGCTGCCAACGAAGTCCACTGCTATTGGTGAACAATAATGTTAGCAAGTGGATCGGTTTCCCGGCATGGTGCCGGAAAATCGGAGAAACTTTACTTTATGTCGGCAACGCTCGCCCACGAATTACGAAGAAAGTTCAGGAAAGGTCTCCAAGCTCGTTATAGAATGATCTGATCACTCAGCAGACCTGGTAGAGACAGACTACCATACGCCTCTGTTGCCGTCGAAGGTACTGAAATAGGGGCAGTTCGATGATCCGGACCTACTCGGAGTCAACCTCTTTGAGCTTTTCGCCCCAAAGACTCGGGATTTCTGAACGGCCGGCAACCTGAAGTTCTGCTGAAGAGCAATGTTTCGACGATTATGGTGGTGTATGTATTCAGCATTTGTTGGCTGCACTAAATAAGGTACTGAAATAGGGACACCTGATCACAACATCCTCCAAACTGAAGAAGAAAAGCAATTCTGAAAAAAGATGCCAAATGCGCAAAGACTTTTGCGACAACCTTGTACAAAAGAGTGTAAACAAAGAATGACATAAATCGCGATAATGATCGCGTTTTGAATGTGTTGGAACTCGCGCATCAGTTTCCTAACAGTGGAGCGTGTTTACTGATCGAGAACGGGCGAGGATTTAAGAAGGCAGATCTAATGAACCTTAAACGAGCATTCCTTTGTGATCAGGTGTTTTGGAAAAGTGAGGTAGAACTGGGATTGTCAAGAATCAAGCTTCTAGCAGCTTCTTAGTTCATCACAAATATGTGAAACCAGTTTCGCACCGCACGCTATCGCGCGC
This sequence comes from Ostertagia ostertagi, assembly GCA_036418205.1. Classification (NCBI taxonomy): domain Eukaryota; kingdom Metazoa; phylum Nematoda; class Chromadorea; order Rhabditida; family Trichostrongylidae; genus Ostertagia; species Ostertagia ostertagi. Next base: position 21,222 of record MU869743.1, on the reverse strand, counting down.
ATGTCAACATAGGCTTCTGTGAAACGGAGTATAGCCGGGCTGTTATATTGAGAACATACTGCTTTCAATTGATTTTACTGATGGTATTGAGGAAAGCAGTGATTTCTCCTATCTCCAACACCACTAAACATCCATCATTTGTCTAGAACAACAAAGTCTAGCAGCCGAATGACCTTTGGATAACTAATACAATTACTTGGGCTGCTTATTATCACCCCTCACCGTAAACATCTACCATGCTTGGATACTGGGATAGTTTAGCGGTCTAATAACTTCTTTTACCGGATGATAGAATTACCAATTTATCGTATTTCCACAGACACCGACCATCTTAGGAAGCTCGGGCAGATTAGCGGTCGAATGGATCACGACTACATCGCAAAAATGAGATGTTTTCTTATCCCACATCTGGATAAGAACTTCAGTACATTTGCTTGTATCGCTCCTTATCAGCCCCTATCAGCCGTTATCACTTTTTGGTCCCCATCAAATATGCTCCCGTCCCACTCATATCTGCAAAGCAACGCCTCAATGCTGCTGGGCCCTGCGCTGTGAATTTCGTGACATGTGCGTTCGAACGCCTTCTTATCACCCCCAACGGCCTTTTTTTTTTTTTTTTTTTTTTTTTTTTTTTTTTTTTTTTTTTTTTTTTTTTTTTTTTTTTTTTTTTTTTTTTTTTTTTTTTTTTTTTTTTTTTTTTTTTTTTTTTTTTTTTTTTTTTTTTTTTTTTTTTTTTTTTTCTTTTTTTTTTTTTTTTTTTTTTTTTTTTTTTTTTTTTTTTTTTTTTTTTTTTTTTTTTTTTTTTTTTTTTCTTTCTTTCCCCATCAAAATACTTTTCCCGTCCCACCCCCTATATCATATCTTGAAACCAACTCCTGACGACCACTGGTGCCCGAGCTATGAATTTCCGGTCAGACAGACAAACACACACACGGATGCACATGCACAACCGCTTAGCCGGATTATATATAGTAGTGTATATATAGTGTATAGTAGGATGTTTAAGTAATTAAGTAAGAGATAAAAGCCCAATAAACTGCATCTGCCTCTTTCGAGGGTAATCCAAGTATCGTTGAATATTCCTTGAAAATTCATTTCGTAAAAAATTGGTACCTCGGCTTTATTTCGTGCATATGCAAGTTTAACCTTTAAACGATCGCAACATCCTTCAAACTACAAGGTCGAAGA